>QLIY01001679.1:8329-31228 GCA_003260075.1 Phallusia mammillata
CACCGACAGTCACTGTATCTACCAAGTGTAAAATTTTAACTTCAATTTAACATACAATTCATTATTTTGCTGTATTATGTTTAATTTCTGTATATTGCCTCAGTAACAAAAACTAACCAATGATCAGCAACTATTCTACTACTCTCGAAATATCGTGGCAATGTACAGCAAACAGGTCGTTATAATAAATATGCAGAATGTTATAACATGCTACGTAAAATATCAATAGCATAAATATCTAAAAACATGAATCGCGTTACAATACAGATTTTGTTCAGTTTTTAATATTTAAACAAGCAAGTTCCACTGAACTTTGAACATAAAAAAGGTATTGTCACTGCATAGGCGTTCATTAATCTCTGACCTCTGTACTTCTGTGGCATTGTAACGAAGAGAGTGTCGTGTCCATTCCAAAGTACACAAATACCAGTTTGTATGTGGGACACGCGGATATAAAGAGACGACTCACGATAAATGTTCACGTGGGGGGGGGGTGCACAAAGTATATAAAAAGTACAACAAAATAAATCGTTAATACCTTTATCGCTATTTATTTGGCACGGATGAACCGGTTTGTTAGGAATATCATCACAATCATCATCCAATTTCCATGAATTGCCAAATGATGTTGGTGTACTTTCTAGAATGTTTTGTGACGACAGGAAGTCATCAGCTGAGTTGCCGTTGTAATCCCCGGCAAGACCACATAGCTTGCCTGCAAAACGACGACCGTAACATGAAAACTTCACCACTCGTTAGTTTTTAACAATCAGGCATAGGTATTTGAAATGCAATAGCTAAGGGACTAAAACAGGTCAAAAGTTTTTCTTGATAATGATGAACACATCGCCGCATTGATATTATGGCATGTGTTTGAACCTTTTACCCGACTTAGGGGTATAGCGCGGTAATCGATAGGGCTATAAAACTGATGCCACCGACAGTCACTGTATCTACCAAGTGTAAAATTTTAACTTCAATTTAACATACAATTCATTATTTTGCTGTATTATGTTTAATTTCTGTATATTGCCTCAGTAACAAAAACTAACCAATGATCAGCAACTATTCTACTACTGTCTAAATATCATGGCAATGTACAGCAAACAGATCGTTATAATAAATATGCAGAATGTTATAACATACTATGCAAAATGTGAATAGTATAAATATCCAAAAACATGAATCGCGTTACAATACAGATTTCGTTGAATTTTTAAATATTTAAACAAGCAAGTTCCACTGAACTTTGAACATAGAAAAGGTATTGTCACTGCACATGGGCGTTCATTAAGCTCTGACCTCTGTACTTCTGTGGCACTGTAACGAAGAGAGTGTCGTGTCCATTCCAAAGCACACAAATACCAGTTTGTCTGTGGGACACGCGGATATAAAGAGACGACTCACGATAAATGTTCACGTCACCTGAAAAAAAAAACATATTAAAAACGATAACGTTAGAGAATCGTTATCTCGACTAGGGAACTTTGCATATCGACGCTGTAGCTTTTTAATACTGTGTACTCTAAAATAGAATCTCCAGCTCTTTGCTTGGTGGATGAACCTATAATGAACCTTATGCTTATTGATAACGTTTATGAAAACCATTGCGTCATACACCCTTAAGAATTTATAATTTGCATATTTTGCACCACCAAATAGAATCTATTTAAATAAGATACCGATGATGCTGTAAATGTGAAAAGTATACATCTCAATTTTATAAGGGTGAATGACTTAATGTTTTTCATAAAGTGTAGCTTTTTAGTTAGTCAAACAACACAAAAACGATCTTTTATATTTCTTATTTTTTTGTATTTTACTAATCAAGATACGTAAAAAAATCTCATTCACCTGATGACATTCACTATCACAAAAATATGCATTTAAAAATATGTATAACAAAAAACAAACAAAAATACTTTGAAACAGAAACAGGTGCTTACCAGATTGGTAGGGAAGTTGTACCTCGTAGTTGTTGATGCTTACTACGTGAAATTCGGTCAAAGAGATTTTCTACACAAAACAAAAGCCTTCTTTTAGCTTAATTTGTGTTTTTGCATGATAAACAATTGCCTAAAACTGAAAGCAAATATGCACAATAGCAGCAGTGAACGCCAATGGCTCATTTAACCGGTACTACGCTTCGTAAAATTTGAACATTCGTGGGAAGCCCAAAAACTGTCGTTATATTTTTTTTGAAAATGACACATAAAAAAGGTAGAGAAAAAGACAAAAAGGTAGAAGAAAAAAGGCAGCAAATACCTGGCTTTTGCCGAATATGATTAGTTCGATAGTAAATGTCTTAATACAGCTTGTCCCACGATCGGCTCCACAATCAGTACTTTCCAAGTACATGGTAAAGGATTGGTCAGCGCAGTCTTTGGCAAAAACATACTGACAGCGGCCAACAAATGTAAAGAACTTGTCATCAAAGGTTTTGAAATGGTCGAACCCGAAAATGTGGGCTGTACCAGGACACATTGACGACTCACATCTCCATTGTCCAGCATCGCAGGTACTGTAGAATAAAATTTATCGTTTTATCACAATTTAATAAAAAATAAAAATTGCAATTTTTCATCCAGTGTTCGCTTTCGAGTAATGGTTTTGGTGCTTGTAGCCATTTACCCTTGGTCTACAATAACTGATAAGCTATATCGAATTGTAGTAATTGGCATGACACTTTGTAGTAAATTTGGCAGCTTTTTACACGTTCACGTATCATTTAAGCTACTATAATTTTACTTAGTCACAAATAGGCCAAAACATGAAATGTTTTAAAATCCAATATCAACCCCCCGCTTAGCTGTTTCGTACCTCTGGGTAAGAAACCCTTTTATGGAGTTTTCACTATGTTTTAAAAACTCCGAATGTTAAGGTTGTGCAACAACTTGAGCGCTAAATAAGTGTTATAAATGCCAAAGTTGGGGTTGCACAATCAGATCAGACAAAAAGTTTGTAAGCATAAAATCAGTACAAAACGCTTTACTTAAATAATTTCAAAACGCACCAGTTGTTGCAGTTAAAGGTGCTAGTTCTTTCTCCAGGTCTGTATTCTATTCCTTTGTGGATGCACGGACAGTTGGCGAGAACAGTGCAATCACCAGCATGTTCGTATCGTCCTGTAATGTACGTTGATGTTACATTGTTTGCGAAAGAGCACATTTGCATTCATTATTTACAAAACACAAACCGTATGGACACTGGCATCTGTCGAAGCAAAGTTGATTTGGCAGGAGATGCGGAACAATGCAAGTCTGGGGCGATTCCTTTCCGCATTCGATCCATTCCTGATTTGCTGGACATCCTCTCACTGGACGTATTAAAAATATATAAACAATAACGCAATGTGGCAAACCATAATGCAAATATGTTTTGCAGCACATTACAAAACACTTACGGCATTGGTTTGTGGTTCTCCACTCAGGGGGTTCTGCTCCAAATAACGCACAACTTCTGGAGTAAACAGTGACACTTTCACATTGGCAGTCGGCTCGAATCTTGTAATTGCATCTGCACAACTCAGTCTTGCACAAATCATAATAGATGCTCGGATCGAGAACCTCGTGGCAAGAGGGAAATGATTCCCAGAGTATGTTACAAATATCACTTACTCCCTGTCAATGTTTAACACAATGTAATGCTTCAAATCTGCTGTAATTCAATTTAAGGTAGCAACCGGACCACACACATAAATCGGTTACAACAATTTTAAGTTCAAATTTCATTCTGAATTTAAACATGGTAGTCATGCTCACCTGTTCTGCTTTGCATGTGGTGAAATTCTCTGTTACTGTTTTTATATCGTGACAAACCTCATTCACTTCTCGTTCAACCCATGTTTTGGCAACAATGTGTCCATTTATATCTCCAGTGACAGGTACCCCTTTGAATTTACAATTCAGTTACAAATTATGGCAAAAAATAGTCAACAGTTCAATTAGTTATTAGGATTAATCTGCTCACATGAATCAGTTTTTCGTGCAACTCTAAAATCAGTCAAAAAGCAAACATTATTTAGTAAAGATTCTAACCTTGTTTAGTTACAAGGTCATCGGTCTTGATTCCATTAAAGTTCCCACAAAGACCAGCAGTTTTGTTGTTATATCTTCCACTGTCAAGGATAACATGCACAGAACTTGTGTCCCGGTCAAACTTAACCTGCATCTCACCCAGTGATAGGATAATAAACGGCTGTGGGCGACTGATGAGCACTCCATAGCCATCGAAAGGTAATGAAATACTGAGGAATAGAAAAAACATATACCTTGGTCTACAGTTTTACAAAAAGTCACTTACAACTTTATTACAACAGTTTGTCAGATTTTCCAAATGCAGTTGTATTAGTGTCAAAACAATAAACATTTAAAACTAGACCAAACACTCACAAACTTATTGAAACTAAATCATAAAACTAAAACCAAGTCTTACAATTTTTCATTAAGAGTGACTTCCTGTTTAGTAATGGCAACCTTAATGTTGGAAGCAGCAATCAAAACAGTAACCTGTGTGATGCATTTCAAATCATAAACATATTTTCCGTCTTCAACACAAGCAGGATTTTTTCGAACCAAGACCTAAACATATAATTAATACATTTATTTCGTAATCTGTTAAAAAATGTGAAACAATGAAATCTAAAAACTTAAAATTTACAGCAAGACAGAACAGGGTTCGGTGCACCAAAACATTATTAAGAAAAATGTTCTTTTCTGCAAAAAAAGGCCTAAAGAAATGAAAAGTTCTGTTCTGCAAAAAATGTTTTTGATATTTGACTATGCATAGCTCTGTGGTAAAACAATATTTGCTAAAATTACAAGTGTAGTAGGGCCACAAAATAATTACAAGCAGTCAGTAAACCTTAAAATCTGGAGTGCCAACAGAAGAGACCAATTCATATTGACAAACACCAGGAAAGTCATATAAAAAACCATCAAATGTTAACACAATTCCAGCTCCAAACACAGTGCATATTCCACCACTGATGTCACTTGAAAGGTCCACAGTGGTTCCTGGGGGTTTGCTGTATGCACCTGGGAAACACAGAAGATAATACATTTCCAATATTACCCAAATCTACTTTTTACAATCATAACCAACCACATAACAATTATAAAACACAAATAAGAGTCAATAAAAGTACAAGGTTAACACAAAGAACCAAATCCACTGAAGTAAATCAGCACACAATCCAAGTTTAGGAAATTGAAAAATTAAGTTTTTTAGAGAAACACACATGTAAAAAAATTATTTCAAGACAATAAATTGTGCATAATGTCCCATGAGTTTGGTTTGCCTATGTAGTTTGTGTTACACTGGTTGCAGTACTCAAGGCACCTTAAAAAATTAACAAAAAAATTTCCACCTGCTAAAACTATTTAAGTGCAAAAATCTATCACGAGAACGAAACAAAAAGTTAAGCCAATCATTGTCTTACTGTAAAGGCAGCGGTGTCCGTAGTAACCTTCCCTGCATTGGCATGTATTGGGCCCGATGCATGTTCCCCCATTTAGGCACGGTTGATCACATTGATCTGGAAATTCACAAATATTTTGGAGTATGTTTTGCGTTTTTTAATACTGTCATATTTGTGCTGATAAATCATGTTTGTTTGAGACATTATTGTAAGTTTGGACAAGAAATTAACAACATGATGTAGGAAAATATAGAAATACTTCTTGTTCTTTTAGAATGTGGTGCCCCCGAAGAGTCCCGATTTACCAACAAAAATAGTACACCAACTGTTGTCAAAATTAAACCAACTGTTGTCAAAATTTCGTAATGTATTTAGTATTTTAATTCAGGACAATGCAAATTACCAAACAAGCATCGGATGATCGGATAACAAACGGATTTCTGTCACCACAAATGCCGAAAGTAGACATCGAAAAAAATGCCGAAAATCCCCAAGGGAAACCCCCTCAATAAATTTGTTTTGCCAATTTGAAATAATTGTTCATGGGCACAAAAAAAGTTATTTTGTTACGTTTTAAGTTGTATACGATGGTTCACAAAATTTATAGTGACATGCAACATGACGTTGACAGATACAAAAAGTTAGAAAATGATTCTTTTACCTATTTCATCCAAGTATTCACATCCAGGCACTTCCAATGCGCGAATACACTGTTCGGTTTTGTGGTCATACGCTGTTCTATGGGCGCATTTTGTCTCGTAGGGTTGGCCATTAATGCAGATATTGAAATAAACGCAGTTATAGACTTCTTGAAAAGTAAAAAATTGTTTCACTGTTCCTTTGTCGTCCCTGCAGATATCGTCCGTGCCTGCAAAAATATAACAGGTAAAGCAGTGTCAAAAATTTTGCCAGTTAAAGTAACCGTGCTTAACGTTTTAGTGTCAAAACTTGTCACAAACTTATCGGTCAGAAACAAAGACAAATTGGTTTTCTCAACGAATATTTTCTGAATTGTTGGCGTTGCCTGCAGTGATGTCGAAATGATATGACCAAACATAGCAAACATTAGATTTTCATGAATTGGCGGCAGGTCGGTGCCGAAATTGTGTTTGTTTCCTGAGAAAATTTGTGTTGTCGCAAACGTGACACATCTATATGGTGCTTGGATGCAAGTTCAGAAAAAACACTTAATCGTTCACCTTTGGTATTAAAGATATATATATTTCGCTACTACAGCATCGTCAGTATCTTATTCAAATAGAACCAATAGGTGTTTTTTCGGAACTTACATCCATTGCTATAAGGTTCATTATTCTTCATCCACCAAGCAACGGCCTGGGTGATTTCAGCTTTAAGTTTCAATTACGAGTATATGGTGCTTGATTTGAAATTACCCAAACGCGACAAATGTCAAAATTACTTACGATCATCCAAATGGTTGACAGTTTCTAAATCCCCATTGTCCACTTGTCGTTTGACTGCAAAACAAATGTTACAAATAAAACACATGTAACAATTGAACGAAAATTGGTGCCGAAAAATGAAATAAAAATATTCGCGGTGTGGACACTCGGTGCTGTGGTCAAAAAACTCACCTATCGAGGAAACATGGATCTTAGTTTCCTCATTCCTGCAAAACAAATCCCATCATGTTATTATCGGAATATCTACTTACACCATAACTCATGTCAGCCGCACATTTAGATAGGTGCGCAAAAGCACAAACACCTATTTGAAACGGTATATATCCAACCATACTGACGGTTAGGGCTATTAGGGTTGGGCTAAAATATTATCATTAAAAAATCCAATAGAACTGACATTAAAAATTAACAAGGTTCCAGTTCGTTATAATTTTTAAAAACTTCCTAACCCTGCCCCATTTTAGCTGCTAAATTAATTCAGGTTTTTGCTTCCGCTATCGAAATTTAATTAAATGTGTGTCAGCCGTGAGTTATGAAAAACTTACCATTCAAGTTTGTTTGTTGATTCCAACGCTTTTACATACAGAACTAAAAAAGACAAACGTTTTAATATTGCCTAGGTAGCTATAGTTGTATCATTATCATTTTGTTCTTAAACTTCGTTTTAAATTCTCAGCTATTAAATAAGGAATTTATCGCAATGTACATGGAAGTAATAAAACACAGGATCAGAAAGAATTTACTATACACCCATATTGTTAAAGTTAGAGACTTACGTAATAGGTTAACCACCAACAATTTCCAGAACAACATCCTGTCAATCATCTTGATGCTGCAAACAATCTGAATCACAAAACACCTGTCAGTGAAACTTACGTAGACATTAAAAGCAAAATTACACTTACCTTTGCAGCACTGAGATGAAAATGGTATCGAATGCGGTTTGGCTCCTGCCTTTTATTCCTTTTTAGCAGGTCTAAAACTGTGTCAAAAGGCGAACTATGGCACCATAGAAGGGAAAAGACAAAGTTCCAAATTGACAATGACTAATGCATATTTCCTCTTGGTTTGATGTTTGAACCCGAAAACTGTGGCACCATTGCGATTAAAGTACATTTAAATGTGTTGCTCTTCAGCCACTGAACAAGGAGGGTTGATTGAATTTAGATTTCAAGTTGTTTTAAATAAGCGTTGTTTGTTGCATGAAACATCGTCCTATACCTAAACTCCTAATAAAAAGTAAAGATGATGTTATTTTCATGTTGATAGGCAGTTAATTAACCATTCTGTTTGTTTCAGCGCCAAAAAACATTAGTCACAGTGTACATGAACGTATGCGTGTCAAAGCTGTGAAACAAAGGCGTTAAGATTAGGCCACAAGTGACTATTTCTCGTGGATAAACCTATCTATTTGCATGTACCAAATTCATGCATTAATGTTGAAAAATTCAAGAAAAAGTGAGCACAGCATATAATGCTTTTGCGTAAATGTAATTTTCACACTTTAACGTTTCACACTTTAACAGCATCAATGCAATTACGTTCGAAAGATTAAAGCGAACTGTAAGAGTCCAAAAGTTTAACTAATTGTACCTGTGAATGTACGTTGATCCATCCGTTGTGATATCATTCGGACTGCAAACCAGCAATTGCCTGAAAATCGATTTGACTTTTGCCCTGCAATACCTTTACCGTAACTGTACACTGTATACTTGATACACTGCTGGACATAGTGCACATATGCTGCCGGTCCAAAGCACAAACCAATAAATCTCATCACTTCTATTCAAACATTTTATACAATTACAGTCAACCAATTAAGGTATAACAACTTGTATTTTTGTTTCCAAAGAAATTATTCTAAATAAGTCCCATCAATCCAGCAATGAGTTAGATGCGAATCAAGTTTTGTTAAACTAAATCGCGACGAGATGAGTCATTGAAGGAATACCCATTTGCATTTTATAAAGTAGCAAAGTTTGTTTGTTGTATTAAAAAGAAGGTAAAACTTTTTTGGATTCTTTTTAATTGTTTTGCTCGACATTTGGTTCATAACAAAACGATAGGTTTTGTTGTACCATGTCGAAGAATTTTATTACCGAAAAAATCAAGCGCAAAGGTGAAATTTAAATCAACAAGTCTGCAAGAAAAGGAGCTTTTTCAGGCCGCTAAGATCGTTGGTTTGAATTGAAGAGTACCACTTTTGGTTTAGAATTTTAATCGTGTTAACGCAAAATGTAAAAAATACGTTGTTTCTAAGCAAAAGCACCCTCAACTGATCCGTAAGCGAGATTTAATTTTGTTTGCGATCAAGCTGTATTTGTATCAAGTGTTCAAGTTAGGACGTATAGTGTTATTAACGGTAGAGCTACTAAAACCAAACTCATGCCAGTGCCATATTTAGTTAAAATTCGATAGGTGGCGTTACGAGCTGAATTATTAATTTAACAGCTAAAGAGGGGGGAAGGTTGGGAAGTAAGCTTATGAAAATTCAAATTTAGGAACTAAGTTTATGAGTTATTTTGATTGAATTTTTAATAATAGTACCTTACAACAACCATAATAGCTCTAACCGTCAGCAATTTTGAAAATATACTGTTTCAAATTTTGGTTTGCGCTCTTTGCGCCACCTATAGAAATTCAGTTAAATGTGCCGCTGGCGTGAGTTATGATGCTAGTGGATTTTCCGTTATCAATAGTTAAAAAGCTTAAATGACAACATACTGTCAAAAAAATTGTCACCTTGCAAGTTCAAAAATAAAATACGATTTTTTCGGGTTTGTATTTTCCAGGCACACAAATCAAAAGCAAGACATCGGAGTAACGTCGAAATCCAGTGCGTACTGCGTCATGATCAATTACAAAACATCAGCAAACACCTGCACGTCTGCGATAAAGTTAAAACACTTAAAAGCAATGGTTGCAACGAAGCAAAAACTTTTGGGACGGAAAGATAAAATGCATAGCGGTAAACTCCGCGTATCATTAGTTTTCGAGGGAAATGAACAAAACATTTTTGATACATATCATAAGTACGAAGCATATTAAAAAAGAACATGCATGGTTAAATGAACAACGTTTTTTTCTTCAAATTTGTTACGTGGGTGGGTTTTGGCCTTTTTTCTATGACAGCTTTTGTTATTCCGATTGTTACTTAAGAAACTATGTAAAAAGTTGTTAATAGAACTGTGTACAATTTGGATAAACACCATCAATCAATAGGATTCCACTTTTTGTGGAAAGCAAAATCAGCACGAAGCTACGTATGATCACAGAAAGGGTAGAACAAAACCACGCAGAAATTCACAAACAATTTGTTTATGCTAACCAGTAAAAATATTTACAACTATTCGCCGTGGACAATATGGAAACGTTTTTAGGAAACAAAAAATGAAATAGTGTTGTTAATGAGTATTTAGAAAAGCTAACGATAAGACAATTTTTGGTGTTCAAGTTAAAGTTTTAAACAATTCTAATGGTAATCGAACAATTTCAATTTTACTTTGTCAGAAACATTAAATCTTTACGTTGCAGGAATAAAAATCATAAATCGCACGGTATTTATTCAGATTATGGTTTTCATAAGGTCAACAGCCAACAAAAAGATATCGCGGTTAAAAAAATTATCTTCTCCTAAAAAAGAAATCTACATTGTCACACTGCACTTTGGTGTGTATGTGGGCTTTAAATAAAATACCTGCAAAATCATTGAGTAAAAAGGCGTTTACAAGCATAAAATAATTTCCTCGGCCGAATAATCATAGCGACACACGAAGCATATTGACAAACATAAATGCATAAAAAAATGTTACACAGACATACTGAATCCAATTGTTGGAAAAATTAATTTGAATTTCCTTGCAATGTTGACAGTAATAGGATTTTACGTGCACGTCTTTGAATGTTTTAAAGTGTGTTTCCATATCACAAAATAGGTCTGCCAGTCCCAAGTCGGTAAAACCAATTTTTGAAACCATTTTGATAATATGTTTCTGATACATTGTTACACGACTGGTGTATTTTGTATTAGATAATTGAATGTGGAATCACAGCTAAAAAATCGGGAGGCATTTAAAAAGGAAACACTGTCTATTTGGTTTTAAGCAACTGCTTCATGTCTTCCAAAGCTTCAAGAAGTTTCTCTCCAAACAGTTTGGAGTCAGTTTCTGGGCAACTGCGGTAACTGGTGATGTGGATGGTGGCTAAAAAATATATATTGCACTATAACTCGTAAGCCAAATGGTCCCAAAAAAACCTGTGGACCACCGAAAAAGTTTGGTGTTAATTAGGTTTGGTGATAAACTGGAAATAGATGCATGTAATTTATCAAATATTCAATACCAGAAAAGTTTATTAAAGTTATGTGGACATTTAATGTTAGCTGTCAGGCGTTTGATATCACTTCTAAAAATTCTGTATTGAAGGATTTAACTGAACTGGTGCCGCCCCATGGCCTGAAACAAGCTGAGAACCGCTGGCAGAAGTTCACAATATAACGCACAAGCCCTGCGACTTAATATAGGAGATTTAGATTTTTTATATTATCTAAATGCATTTAAATATAATGGATTCATTTGCCCCCTTACTCTTTGTTGCGCATCATTACATGAGTGTTTTATGTTTGCATTATTATACCTAGCAAGATTTTACCTAATCCAACAGGTTTAACGTAGTATTTACCAGTATTTTTATAATCAGGCAACAGTTTTTTTTGAGTTATTGCTACTCTTACTAAAAGATGAGTTTTTACATGGGATTTTAGGCAGTCCAGGAAAGTATTTTGACGGATTTGGCGTGGAATTTAAAAAGCCGAAATTGATAAGTCGAACCCCATAATGGTAATACTTGCGCGTATGGTCTCAAAGAAGGTGCAATTTTACACGCATAAGTAAGTCAAACTTCTTTTTAAACATTCAACTTACTGAAATTTTCGCCAAGGAAGAGATAAAATACTCCATAACCGTCATCGCGTAACGGTGAGAAGGCGCCACCTGCAGGGTACACATCCATATTTTTCGAAATTTTTTTGTCAAAAATGAAGGGAGCTTGTGAGGTCGAAAGCTGGTCGTAGTCGGTCAGAATCTAAACAAATAAAAAATATAATTGTTTGCAAACAGCAAAACGTTACCACCAAAAACGAACGCAGAAAACGGTCCGAAATCCCTTCAAAAATCCCAAACGGGAGATTTTGGTATAATTACTGCTTCTTGTCTAAAATAAATTTATGAATTTTTTGGAAACCAGATGTAAACGTACGCTGTGTAAACAGTCTTGAGCGGATTCATTGTGACCAACGATGTCAAACGAAGGACAGGATATTGCCTTCATATCCTAACGACGTTTTTATTACAGTTAAAAGTAAGGACACTGGTGAGGGTTAATTTTAGGCACAGCGCTTTAGCATTTGAGAGTGAATACCAAATCCCCGCTATAAGAGATTAATGGTTGGATAAGTGATTAGGAATTTACTGCAGTTAAAGCAAAACAAGTTGTCATTCATGTTTTCCCGTGACATTAAACTGGATAATAGTGACCTCAATCTTCCTCCACGGGATGCACTGTGTGGCAGGCAATTTTGAAGCATTCTCTGTGGCAAAATTGCAAACCCAAGCTAAAACAAAATTATAACACTGGATTTTTGCAAGAAAGGTAATGAGCTCTGTTTGTCTAGTAGGTGGCACAAACATACATCTACTAGTGGTAGTAATTCTTATGTGGCCACACCAATGCTTGGAAAAGCTCAGACTTATACGGCAACTGTACAACGACCTTTGAAACCTCGTAAGAAGAGGTCTCGCGATGTCAGACAAAATGCTTGTAGGCTTGATAAACAAAAGAAGATCTTATATTACAATAAAACAAACAGTTTCTGTTTCGTCTACAACCACGTAAATATCCAGTTTCAAGCGAAATAAGTAAGGCTTGGTCTGACCAAAGGGCGCTTGTCTATAGTGATTGCTCTGTTAAAATAGCTTTAGAAATTATTTTTGATTAGGTACTGCTATCCTACTTGTGCTAAATTGCTGAAAAAGTTAATGACCAACAATCCAAGCGTTCTGTTTACACAGTCTGACGGAAAATACCTTGATACCTAATAATTTGAACACGTTTGGACTTTGTGAACCTGTTATGTTAAACGAGACTTGAGAGCATTCTACCTTTGTTTCAAAAAGCTTTGGTTTGACTCCAGCGAACTTTGCTGCCACAATTAATCCAAACATGTGACGGTCTGCTCCAAGCCCGTTCATCGATTCTAGTTTGTATTGGTGATGGTAGGCCATGGCTGTCTTCAGATGCTTAATGCATTCGGAGCGTGGTACGTTGGGATCGTCCATAGCCTGTTTCAAAAACGTAAGGATGTGAAAAAAATGTATGTAATTAAGTTTTTTTCGAAAAAAAGTATTTATATAATTGGGGGGGGGGGGGGGGGGGGGGGGGGGGGGGGGGGGGGGGGGGGGTTTTCGAAAAAAAGTATTTATATAATTTGTTTTGCATATTGCTGTTGATAAATTGTCAAAGAATTCCAAATAAATACGACTTTATCTCCCAGACTAACTTTTATTTAGGAGGTGACTCAAGACATTCAATTTATCTTGGGATGACTCAAGGCATTCAGTTTAATTTATCTATTCAGCTTAACCACGGGTTCAGGAATTATCATAACACGTGTCTGAGTACTTTTACAACGTTTGTTACAGCAAAGGAAACAAGTCATTAATTCAGGTATAAAAACATATAATTTATCAGTAGTCCGTTGTTAAAATTAAATAAATCTAAATCATTAGGAAACCAAAGCAAAAAAAAAACTGATCATGTGTGGTCCTGTATGTCAATTGCAAGGTACAAATTTAAACGTTAGGAAATCTTGGAGCAATGTATATTGTACTTGTATGGGTTGAGCTATGGAAGCTCTTACCACGGATATATGGCATTTATGGTCAGATGTAAATGATGAAGGGTTTGACATTTCGTCTCCTAACACTGAGCGGTCGACTTACGCATGCTTGTAACCACAAAACAGAAAGGAAACATTATAGCCACAAACAGAATTTTACCTTGGTAAAAGCTAGAGAGTGTTTTGAAGGTGTACGGATGGTTTCGGGGGGGGGGGCGCATGCTTGTAACCACAAAACTGAAAGGAAACATTATAGCCACAAACAGAATTATACCTTGGTAAAAGCTAGAGAGTGTTTTGAAGGTGTACGGATGGTTTCTGTTCGTCCATACTTGAAAAACCTAAAAATATGGAAAAAATGTTAAACAATACAACACACTGACATACGACAAAATCAAACTATGTGCTACTCTGATCAGCAATAAACACTTTTCCCACACCTTTATTTTCTTATTCGTATCCAAATACCCACCATACATAACAAAGTTCTATGTGGAAACATATCACAATAAGACTAGTGTAACTTTTCCACAGAACAAAGTTCAAAAGTTGGTTTAATTCAAGTCATGTTTGACTTTCACGCGAATGACGTACATCACGGCATTTTATCAAACAGGTTTTGTCATGACAAGGAAATGTCTGGCGGGTTAATAAATATTGACATGACAAATAAGGTCTGCCACTTGTTGACAAAATGCCGCTTAGCCTATGTACTTTGGTACCACGCAGCTAGGACAAAATTTGGTTCCCAAGGTCATGTTCGAATTCGAATAATGTTCAAAACTTTCAACGTATGTGGGGGGGGGGTTTGGTTCGGACCTTCAAGGTCATGTTCGAATTCGAATAATGTTCAAAACTTTCAACGTATGTCAGTTGTTGGTACTATACCACCATATCACGCAAAACTATATCTTGGTTTCCCTAATAAAAACATCAAAACGTATTGTAATGAAAAGTGGGTAGACCCAACTAAAAGTTTAAAAAATATTTTACATACTTTACAATGCACCAACCAACAAAGTATGAAACTCCTTGATCCCGTACTTTAATACATAATGACTTTTTCTTTGAATGACTTTTTCTTGATCATACGCTTGGAACAAACCAGCGTTAAACAGAAAAAAGAAATACGGACGAAAACAATATGTGCGCGTTTCAGGGAAGGGGAACCATATTGACCGTAATTCTGACATTTGACATAGAGTTTATTGAGCAATTGACTTTATTATAAACTTTATGAAAAGGTCGTGAACGTTTGCGCTTAACGTGGTCGGTCAAAACAACAAACAAACCTTGTCATGGCCGTTTCGTAAGTCTTGGGTACCTTCTTGTTCATGCGATAGAAGGCTAGCTGCAGCGCCATCTGCATAAACGAATCCGGACTAACCCGAAGCTTCTTGATAGCGGGGGGGGGGGGTCTTGGGTACCTTCTTGTTCATGCGATAGAAGGCTAGTTGCAACGCCATCTGCATAAACGAATCCGGACTAACCCGAAGCTTCTTGATAGCACCTTTGCCGTGGTTCAGTTTCAAAGCGTGTGCATCCAAGTTCATGGCCTGTTGAGAGGAAAATAATGTTATGATAAAAACGGCATTTTTTTATTTTCTAAGCAAGCTAACCTGAACATTTATTTGTTACAGAAATGTTAAGGTAGACCAGTGATCACGGCACACCCATATATAGATCACAGTACGCTAGGCCTACTAAAACATTCCCGAGAGGCAAGGCGTAGGCTAAAAATATATAGCCTGCGGCGGCAATTGAAAAACCGCCTTATCCGTAAAACCTCTTCAATGGGCCTGGTATTTTATTTAATATAACAAAGCTATATACACCTATTACTGAAAAAGTGTCAATATAAAGAGGCTTCTTATGTTACACTTAC
Source organism: Phallusia mammillata (assembly GCA_003260075.1). Classification (NCBI taxonomy): domain Eukaryota; kingdom Metazoa; phylum Chordata; class Ascidiacea; order Phlebobranchia; family Ascidiidae; genus Phallusia; species Phallusia mammillata. Next base: position 23,953 of record QLIY01001679.1, read on the forward strand.
AGTATCATTGATTACGATGTTAAATGTTTGGTCTAGTGTTTGCTATATAAAAACACTGTAACGGGATTTTCGAAACGAATTGATATTGAATATATGCTAATTTGCCAGTGTACATGCATTTGTGAGGCAAATTTTAATGCACTGCGTGCNAACAAAGCTATATACACCTATTACTGAAAAAGTGTCAATATAAAGAGGCTTCTTATGTTACACTTACAGTATCATTGATTACGATGTTAAATGTTTGGTCTAGTGTTTGCTATATAAAAACACTGTAACGGGATTTTCGAAACGAATTGATATTGAATATATGCTAATTTGCCAGTGTACATGCATTTGTGAGGCAAATTTTAATGCACTGCGTGCAAAGAAGTGGAACAACCGGTATTTTTGCAAAACCGCAGAATGGCACTTACAAAACCAGGCAACGCATTTTCTGCGTTTATTTCTGGACAGCGACAAAATACCAACGTCAAAAAGATACCAAGACAAAGACACAGAACTTACTATTTGCTGAAATGTTTCCTCGTATTTTGGAATAGCACTGCGAAACGATGACAAATCCCAATCAATTTTGGAAGGTACAGGCAATACGGCATGATGGGAAGCTTCTGGACAGAATGCATTGCCCTGGTCATCATATTTAGAACGTGCCCAGATGTACTCCAAAACACGGCTTGTCAACTGCAAACAAATGTGACATGGAGGATCATATTAGCTTAGGATTTGTGCAGTAATGAAAACTGCTTGTGGCAGTTAATCCTTATAAGTTCTACATGTTTACAACATTTGGGGGGGGGGAAGGATCATATTAGCTTAGGATTTATGCGACAATGAAAGCTGCTTGTGGCAGTTAATCCTTATAAGTTCTACATGTTTACAACATTTGGGTTCAGTGCAGCTGGAAATGTCTTGGAAATTTATTTATCTCTAATTAACTGTTTCTTTGGGCCAGAAAATAGCTGAAAAGATTGATACTGTATATATTTCATAAAATGCCTATTTATTTTATCTAGGGGGGGGGGCGGAAATGTCTTGCAAATTTATTTATCTCTAATTAACTGTTTCTTAGTGCCAGCAAATAGCTGATAAGATTGATACTGTATATATTTCATAAAATGCCTATTTATTTTATCTACCTAATGTAGCATGTACACGGAAGGTATGACTATACATCGTTCTTCATATATAAGCAAGGAAATCGCGTTTTAACACGCGAGGTTGATGGTTTACATTTCACAAACAAAGCATAAATGGTAATGGGGGCAATTCATCTAAAGGCGTAGGAGAATGCAGTGACATCAGCTCCTAGTACGTTCAGTCAATACAAAACGGGACACAAAAATGCAACAGTGTCAACTTACTGTCGCGTCAGCTGTAGCATGTTCGACGTTTCCTCCGGACAGACCGTTCTCATGAATGACGCATGTCAGAGACTTGTCAAGCCATCTGCTGAAGCCGTTGCCAAACAGGTTTGCATGACATTCCTCTGAAAGGTCCTGTATTAAATGCACACTTATTACTGCATTTTTAACCATTTTTCTGTTTTCAGAAAACGTCATATGACACGTATGTTTAACTTTCTGGCACAAGTTGAGTATATTTTCGTGAACCATCACAGGAAAAAAGGCAACTTAATGCACGTTTTCCAGCACAACCTTAACATTGAGCATGTTTAAGAGAGTTATTTCAAAGGATAAAAATTCAATTCTATCATCATGTGTGGCTTAAAAAAATACATTTTAATGGTAAAGCACAACAGAACAAAGCTTCTAGTTGCTTTTAAAATGTTTTGTACCAGAGATGTAACAATAAAACGTTTGTTTGCATAGTACACAATGAAAAGAGGGCAAATAACTTTCAGTCACAGGGATAAACAGGTGAATTAAAGAACCTCTTGTACAGTCTGAATAGTAGTACATACCTTTGGCTTGGTATCTTCCAAAACAAGGTGAAATATGGCACTTTCAACTTCTTGCAGAAATGCACTGTTACGTGGGTGAGCGAGCAGTTTTTCTCGTTCCTGCAAAACAAAAGTGTTGAAACACTGGGCTTTGGTATTCCATTTCCAGTTGTTTTGCCACATACTCATTTCAACAAATTATAATTAAATTGTCATTTAAACAGTTATAAGTTTGTTTTAAGTTTTTTCCTTTTTTCCATATAGTTTAGGAAATAAACACTGTAGCACATATTTTAGTACCATCTGTTAGGCCCACAAATACCCATATGTTTACTGTTATGTAAACAAAAAAACACCATTTTACGTTTCATTGTGAGAAAAATATTGGTCATAACATGACAAAACATGTGATGTTGTTATTTGGTATCGCAAAAACTACTGTTCTTGTTGCATATGACCATACATTATTGTTAATTGATACTGTGCATCAGTAATTTCTAAATGTTGACAGAAAGGTTGCTTTTGCAGTGACACTTTCATGTAGACAGTAATGTGCTGTTATCCTAATTAATCTTTTGTACACAAGGCAGGAAATTAACAAACTTCCTCTTAATCAAGTTAAACAGTTATCCACAAAATTGATGGCTTAATTGACGCCAACAAGTAAAAACAAAGTTTAAGGTTCTATTTTGAGACGAATTATGTAATTGCAAAAAAAAGAGATTTTGCACTAAAAAAGATTTCCACACAAAATAGGTATACCTGTGCCCACACTGTTCTATTTTGTGCAGTGAAAACAGCAGGGTTCCATTGTACACCTTCAACATCTGCAGTTTCTTTTATTATATTTTCTAAAATTGTCTGAATTTCTGGTGGGGAAAGAATCGATTGTTTGCCAGTTTCATCAGTTGCATACATATCAACACTGAACATGAGGCCCTTTCTGCAAAAAAATGTATTTCTTAAACCACTTTGTAAGGATTTGTAAAAACACACATCTGGCAGTTTTGAAAGACAGCATATAAACACCATTAACAAAAACAAAAGGCCTGTTAATACAATAAATATGCTTAAAAAACTATTTTTTAAAAGAAATAGGCTAAAGCTACTTAAAAGTGCTAAAATGGCGGGGGGGGGGTAAGTATGCTTAAAAACCTAATTTTTTAAAAGAAATAGGCTAAAGCTACTTAAAAGTGCTAAAATGGCTTTTTCATACCAAGCTAAACCATTGATAACTATTTAATTAAATGTGATACAGATGGTTTTGCAAAAGAAAATGTTTTCGTCCCTTAGTTTGTTTTGAATGGATTAAATGAGCAGTACTTTTCAAACAAAAAAGAAAACTAGATACTCTTGTCAATACAAATAACTTTGTACACAAAGTTGAATATACATGATAGGGTGATCATGGGGGGGGGGGGTTTGTTTTGAATGGATTAAATGAGCAGTACTGTTCAAACAAAAAAGAAAACTAGATACTCTTGTCAATGCAAATAACTTTGTACACAAAGTTGAATATACATGATAGGGTGATCATGATGAGAAGAAGCTAATAATAGCCAAACTCACTGCAAACAGAGAGTGGAAGTAATTGGCTTCTAGGAAATATGATTCACATTACATGATTGGACTTTGCCCTGCATTTTAACTGTGCAAAATAGTGTTTTCAGTGAAACATCAATGCATTTTGGTTAACTGTACACACTAGTTCTAATTGAAGTTGGTATCATAATAAACATCAGCTACCCATAACTCTAATTTAGCAACATTTGTGTTTAGCTAATGTTGTAACACCACCTACACAGTTTTGCATTTATGTTGTGTATCACTGGCATGCCTTTGCTATATGAAAGAAACAATAATATATAAGTAGCACTGTTAATTGCATAATGCTTATAAATGGGACACAGCATACCTAAAAATTATAATATGTCGCGGAGAGTCATATGTCTTTAGGTCATCCATCGCTTGTCCTGGTATTCTGTTACAAGCAAATAGATACCGATACCGATGACAACAGATTGGGACCAAGTCTTGTACAAGCAGAGTAGGTAGCTTCAAATAATAAAAAATCATTACATTTTTTGTAAGGGCCTGCCTTTGACATGATGAAACAAATATACCAATGCAGCATTTCTGCATGTAATTTCGTAAAGGTTTTAATTTAGTTTGGGAGTGAATTAGAATGTGGTAAAAATAGGTTATATATACCTCCTAAATTTAAGATAAAATGTAGCACAGGAAGTACATGTTTGAATAAATCTGTCCTTGACAAGTTGGTTTCTTGGACACAATACAAAATTCCATGAAACTTTAAAATTATTGAAACTGATAGCACTTAACACACAATGTCCTTCAGGAACAACATTGGCAAACAGCAATGTGTACAAAGCACTGCAAGAGTAAACACAACTTACTGTCCTTGATGTAATCAGCTCATACATCCTCAAATGGTGGTAAACAATATTGGCACCACGAGCTGTCTGTGTTCTTGGTTCTGCTGGAGATATGTCTTTTCTTTTAAGGCCACCACTTTGACAAAAGTTGGTGTAAACTACAAAAAAAATCAAAACAGTGTTTTAGTAATTTGGAATAGAGCAGCAATTAACAGACAGAATCTTACGCAAAGAGCTGCGAACTGATAGGTATGCATATTTGTCCCACAAGTCAGCAACCCAGTTTTCTTCTGTCTGGTATCTGTATCACAAACAAAAATAAACATTTCCTTTTTCATTTGGGGCATACTTTATTCTAACCGTTTTTCCAAAATTGCTTGTAAATTGGGTCCATCTTCTTTTTTAAACTTTTCCATCTCCTTGTTGATATCTTCAAACTCTTCTTTGTCAACAAGTGGTTCCACAACATCTAACATTCTATGAACAAAAACAATATTTTAAACAATAAACACACATTGAAAAGGTAGTAAAGCATACTTTGCACATGTGTCATCAAGCTTTGGAAGTGGATATTTTGGGAGGACATGTTGAAAAGTTAAGAGCTGCTTCTTTCTTGGCAAAAGGCTGGACAGCATAAGATACCATGCCTAAAACAAAACCCAAAGAAGATTACAATGGGATTTTTTTGTGAAATGCTTTTATTCGATTTTAGACTTACTCTGGTTTTAAGACTCTTAGGGTTGTAAATCCAGTCTCTGAAACAGAAGATTTGAACTTAAGTTTTAGGGCATTAAATAGCTGGTGGTTCATCAGTACTCTATGTGTGAATCATAAATATAATGAAAAAATATATAATAGAACATGACATACCGATACTTCAGAAGCTGTGCAATTAATTCCCACCGAAGTTTTCCAACCACCGTCCAGAAGAACACACCAATTAGAAAACCACCAATTGCTGCAGTGAACTTGGCAGCACCCAATCGTGTGTGTGCTGGAAAAGGGTATTCAGTACCTTCAGGAGCCAGTTGGGTCAAGGTGCGATCTACATCAGCATGAAAGCCAGTGGCGAAGATTGCAGCCATCACCATGCCAATCATGCTCATGTACAACAACTCAGACTCATCTTGGAGTCGAGCTGCATATGACTGCATTTGCATCATGGCAAGTTTTTGCACCTAGAGCTCCTTGCAAATGTAGCAAATCTATACACTTTGATAAGAAAGAAATAGTATTGTTAAATTTTGATGTTTTTTTTAAATTCTATGCAGAATGATGTTAGGTAATTTTGTAGTTTTGTTAAGGAAAAAAAGTATGTGTAACTGTAGCACCATCATTTGTTATTGAATGTACATGTAACGTTTCAATAGAAAATAATTGACACGATTTAAATGATATTGTTAAATACATTCCTAAATAAAAAGGTCATGTAAAACTGCTAAACTTTTCCTCGAACGGCACAAATAAAATCCATTTTAATTTGGCTGGAAATAAAGTAAAAAGCCACAGCAAAAAAAACAACAACAACTTGTTTTTCCTTGACACATAGTCAGATACCAACAACAATACTCAAGCGATTATATTGCAAACTGGTGCTTATTTAAAACTCGAGTTTCTTCTATACCAAAACCATCAAACTTTCTCTCTTTCAAATTCTATTGGCGTTGTAGCTTGTGCACACAATCTTACTCACACTCACGCACCAAACCAAACACGCCTTAGATACTCAAAACACGCCCACTATTCTTTAAAATAAAACTGTACTTAAAAATAATAAGTTCTAATTATAAATTTAAAACATACCAGAAAATAAATATATAGTTATATTTTTACATAATAATTATTATACAGCATTATTGTTGTTTTGTATATCGTAATTTAAATGTTCATTTTTTCTTTTTTCTTTATACCTTTAAGCTGGTCAAAGTCCTTTTTTCTCTGCGCCGAGACGTTCTCCTGGTTGTAATTTCGAAAATTGCCAACCGTCGGCCCCATGGTGTAACGGTTAGCACTCAGGACTCTGAATCCTGCGATCCGAGTTCAAATCTCGGTGGGACCTATCCTTTACTATGGTTTTGTAGCGATGTCATAACATCAACTAGGGCAGGCCTACCGTTCAACATAAAATGGACCTGACCTTCAATTTTTGTTCAACATAAAATAGACGTGACTTTCAATTTTAAACGTTTCGTAATGAAAGAGAACTTATAACGCCCTCAATTGTTTTTGAGAATAGTCACGGTCAAGGTTATGTACCGTCATCGTGGGCAATCAGGTCAAAACCATTTACAAAACGTGTGGTGCTAGCCTACTGATAATAAGTGGCGTTTTAATGCACAAGTCAGAGTCGTAAACGGGCGTGAAATTGGAGCCCGAACCGGACCCAAACCCGAAAGTACAAGCCCAAAACCCGGTCAGGACCCGATTCGTTATTGAGAAGTTCGTTTGGACACCAATTGTTTGATTGACAGGCCGATACATTGAAGCACCAGGAAAGACCAAGACAACAAGAGTAGACGATTGGTCTTCAACAAAGAATTTTAGGGCTGTTTCACTCTGGCACAAAGTAGGCTACTTAGCTCAGAATGGAAACTTCTAGCTTAGAATGTTTTCTTGATTGTAAAAAATTGCCGTCCCTGACTAACCAAACCAAACGGTTGGAGGCAAATCGTGACATAAAATCGAAAATAAACCATAAAACTTACGTTTTTTTATTATAGGGGAGAGCGGGGTAAAATGAGGTGGTGGGGTAAAATCACTGATCTCTATAAGCACTGGATTGCGCTACTCCGTTGAACGGTTGAGTGATTTTTGAAGCAAATTGAAGCGTAATGGCGGCTGCAAAAGGAAGCGGGGGGGGGGCAAAAAAACAACAACAACTTGTTTTTCCTTAACACATAGTCAGATACCAACAACAATACTCAAGCGCTTATATTGCAAACTGGTGCTTATTTAAAACTCGAGTTTCTTCTATACC
>QLIY01001680.1:0-31217 GCA_003260075.1 Phallusia mammillata
GTTTTTTATTGAGCCACATTGTGTGACGTTTGCGTGAAAACAGGGGAATACGCGACGGAAAACGTTACATAGCAGTAAAAATACTAAATTGGCAACACTGATGGTGATCACGTAAGTTAAGTGTGATTGTTGAAACTCTTCGTAGCGGTGAACTAAATCCGACTTGAGAAAGGTAGAGCTACTAACACAACAACTCACAACAGAAAAATAAATACTGATAGATACCGTGAAAAGGAAAGTTATTTAAATTAAAAGTTAGACTGGGTTGAGCATAAAAGATAGCGACAAGTATTAGGACTCAAGCAGCGGTTCTCAAACTGGGGTCCGCGGTCCTTTATGCAATTGTTTGCGCACAATCGTAAGTTTTTTTGTAATGTCTGTGAAGTCACAAACTGTCTGCAATTTTGTATAACTAGCTAAAATTCTGCAAATTAACTTTCGTTTTGATAAAATAAACATTCAGGCTTAGGACTGCGAGCCCTTGACATAATGGCAAAGGGACCGTCTTGAAAAAATAATGTGAAAGTTTGAGAACCACTGGACTAAAGGGAAGCCCACATTACTTTAAAGGTCGGGAGTGTATTAGCGTTCAATGAACTTACATATTCTGAGTTTTTAACCGTCTTAAGCAATAAAATAAGCGAGGACAATGTCCGTGCATACTTAAAACGATATAGAAAAAAACGCGCACATAGCAGTAAACAATTCAACAAATCATCATCAAGGTTGGATCCAAATATCGAGTTACAGGATTGACTTGCGAGGAAATTAAAAGTTTTGCTGAAATCCAAGACGTTAAATATTCGGGGGGGGGGTTCCAAATATCGAGTTACAGGATTGATTTGCGAGGAAATTAAAAGTTTTGCTGAAATCCAAGACGTTAAATATTCCCAGATACTTTTAACATGTTGGCAAAGATAAAATAACGCGATACAGTTTCGGGGGCATGTTGACACAAAACACATTGGTCGGAGTCGGTTTTTCAAAGGAGTGGTGTGCTTCGTTTGTTACAATGGAACGAAGGCTTAGTTTTATTCAAAAAGAACGTTATTTGGTTTCAATTATGAAGTTATCGACTTTTGAGTGCAGCTTTTACAAAGGGGTGGTATGTGGTGAGATTCCTAAGTCCCGTTTCCATTTTTGTTGCTTTTCTGAACGGACCGATACATATTGTTTTATTTTGTTTTACACATATTTCTAGGCATTTATCAACTATATCTAAGTTATTTTGGAAAGGTCATCGGTATTTTATCCCATTCGGGAGGCAAGGCGGCAACAATTTTAATGAAAACTTTAATGTCATTGTTTTTCGGGGTGAATATGTATTATCTGCCAATTGGTCGTATTGATAATATTCCCCTTCGATCGGTCTTAGGTAAATCACAATAATCGAGTATTTCCGCATCGATTAGAGACTTTAAATAAAATGTTTTTAATTTGTGACGGTTTTTGAAACACACAGTAATCTCTAGTGTGGGGTTTGGCTCAATGACATAAATAAGTAATACTTCTAATGGTTATAATTATCATTCTAAACCGGGAAGTCGAACCGGAACTGAACCCGAACCCGCGAACCGGTTTGAGCGGTTAATTTCATTAAACCCGACCCGAACCGCTAATTACGATTTTCTAAAAACCCGAACCGGAGTTGAACCCCATATTTTGTTTGGCGTTGGACCCGAACCGGANGTTTGGCGTTGGACCCGAACGAGGATGTTGGTAGGCTAAGTTGCCTCAAATCCATGACTCTAGTTCCATTAGGGGGGGGGGCCGTCTGTAGGGGGATAATTTGTACACATTGTTTCGAAGATGTTGGTAGGCTAAGTTGCCTCAAATCCATGACTCTAGTTCCATTAAGGATAATGCATTTTTTTCTAAGTGTTTTCAAAGGGCTTTATAGTCGACGTCAAGAAGTTTTCAAAACCATTTAAGATTTAAGGATGAAATGTAGGACTCGACATCCAACAAATTTGCACCGCCAATACCAACGTTCGCGATAAGAGTGGTACGTTTTATTCTTTCCCACCTCGAGTCCCAAACAAACTGGAATAATTAACAAGGTTTGCGTAAAAATATGTTCGGCAGGGTTATTGGCAAGACACTAATTTTGTAAATTAGCGTTAGGATAACAAGATTTTTCAAAGCGTCCCAAAATAGTTATGCCGCGAGACAACCATATGTTTAAAATCGCGCTGATTTTACCAACCATATTTCCAAAATTTAGAGAAAACAATTCTTTCCTTTTTTTAATAGGGATTTGAATACCCCGATATCGAAACGACGTGTATGGTCAAGCTAATCCTATATCAGCGTAAGGTTTTTGTTCGCTTTGGGCCTATAAAAATGCAAGGGATTTTCCATGTTAACCTTACAACCGGACATCTCCCCAAACATTTTTAAGTACAAGAAACACCCGATCAAAGTCAGTTTGGGCGCCGCTAAGGAAAATCAATGTGCCATCTTACAGTGTTTTTCAAACTTTTTTGAGCCGCGGAACACTTCATGCAACAAAATAAACTTGCGGAACACCAACTCGCAATTACAATCTTATTATTGATTAAAACTGTTGAAAGTGGATAATTAGCCTATTTATAGCTATTTACCCCTATTGCGAAAATCAAGTGTTCGGTATTTCGGCGGAACACCAGTTGAAAATCTCTGCCCTAGAAGAGACACTTTAAATTCCTTATTTTTCAGTTTTATCCTTTCAAATGCATCTTCGTTCGATTCCAAAATCTTTCGATAAAAAGTTGTTGTTTGTTATTCTGCATGTTGGTCGGGAGTAGTAACATTTTATACAGCTTTTAAATTTTTTTCCTAACCCAAACGCATTTAGTGCAGTTGAAATGCAATCCTAAATCCTAATTCCATTCTACAAAAATCGCAGGAATCTATAATATCAAAAAGGATACATAGATTATCGCCTATATATGTACCTACCCTTCATAAAGTTGATGTGGATTAATCAAGGGTTGTGTATAAGTTCTAATTCTGCTGTTTGGGACATAATTTTGTAATCGGTGTTGGGGGGGGGGGGCCTACCTACCCTTCATAAAGTTGATGTGGATTAATCAAGGGTTGTATATAAGTTCTAATTCTGCTGTTTGGGACATAATTTTGTAATCGGTGTTTAATAACTAAATGAGTCGATAATTAGTCGTTAATAAGTGATCTTTCTGAGGTTTTGTTATTAGGGGCCAAAATCCCTTGAGTCTGACTCTGTCTAAAATGACCAATTTCCTCAGTATAGTCCGAAGCTTCGCAAAATATTGATTGTTGATCCAAAAATACTTTTTAAATGTGTTAATTTTACTGCAGCATTTGGATCAACCGGTTCGATTTATTTTGTCCTCGAGTGCTTCTATATTTCGCTGCGGTTCATTCTGGCAAGAAGTGATTTCCTTTTTTATTCTCGCACTCAATTCAATCGAAACCACTTTTTTGGCACTTTGTTTAAAAGAGATTCGGAAACCAGAAAAAAATATAGGCGGAAGGCGTCATTTAACTCAAGTGCGTCCATGTGAGCCTGCACAGTGGCCCGGAATGTTTGTTTGTGTGCGGGGCGCCAGGGCTTGTATCTAAATTCTCATTCAAAAATTCTGTTAAAGTCCTCTTCCAGGACCATATCGCCGTCCCCGAAGGTTAGTAGGTCAGCGAAGAATTTGTCAACAAATTCAGGGTTATCATTAGTTGCTAAAGTTAATTTCTTGTCGGCGATTGTCGGATTTACGATCAAAAACCTCCCGTCGGGATTAGCCATGAAACCTGTTTTTAAATGTGAATCAATTATTTAATCATAGTGCGCCAGGCTTTGCCTGCATCGACGCTTCAGGGCTGATCCCATCAGTATGAATATATTCATCTTAGTTTTTTAATGTGATAATTTTTTCGAAAACAATATAGCCACTCCCTTGATTCGATTCGTGCCATGTGACCAAATGATTTCCCCACCCCACTTCAGTTGCCAAAGTTTTTCGTCCCTGTGTAAACATGGGTTTCCTGTGTAAGTGCAAATTGAGTTTTTTTTATCACGGATCCCAAAAATTTTAAACGAGGCAACAGTAAAATGCAAGATGATAAGACCACCGTATAGTATACTGACAACCAAATCAGTTCAAACCCGTTTAACCCCAAGGTTAATATCCCACTTGTCCTCAAAACCACACGAACATCGGGATGGTGTATGAGGTTTAATACATTCCTCCGACTTTATATAACTTATATATGTACATAAATGGTTAGAACACTGTCTACTCATAGTGAGGTTTGGGATCGGGTTTATAGTGCTACACACACATGCAATTTATTACCTCTCACATCTGACACATTCGAGAAGATTTTCTTTCATCTTGAATTCCTGTTAAAGTTGTCGGGAACATGGCTTCCAAAGCATGGCCGCTTGACATTTAGGACAGTTAACTGCAAGTATCATCGTCACAACAGGTCTTTGAGATGTTAAAAAGTCTTGTTTGTATGTGTTTGTAGAGAGTGTATAGCACCCGGAGACAGAAAGCTTTTTTTGTTGCAGTCAGGGCATGAAACAGAAATTGGTGTTTCACATAAGCTTTGGGACTTATTGTTTGTTAATGATACAGGGCTTGTTCGACCTCGTTTGTTGGGATTGCTGCCTTGCGAAATGGATTCCGTTTCATAGTCATTAGGGCCTACAGGGTTTTCCGGGACAGGTTGAGATCCGTTTCTGTTATATTGGTTAGTTTCCAAGTCTTTTTCCCCGCTCGTGGTGTAAGGATTGGCCAGTTCTTATCGTGCTCTCTGAGAACTGGCTCCAATAACGCTTGATCTGGTTCGGTTGTCCAATCTCCTGCTCTTAGCTTCGTCACTGACTTTGCTTTGCAATTCTGGGAATCTTGTCTTCTTTTGGGTCAGTTTGCTTGATTGTGTCCCACTTCACCGCAATATTTACAGGTGAATTGCTGTCCATTGTAAGTGACATAAATTCGTATACCCATCAATATTTATGTAACTCGGGATCTCTCCTACATCTGTTTATCGTTGCCATACGCATTCCCGACAATAACCCTTCTTTATATTTTCTGTGGGCCTTTTTTACTTTACCGTATTGTTGGGTTACTTTTTCTGCTATCGCTTCGTTTGGGAAGGGAATGGGTACTCAGCCAATTCCAATATTTAAGTAGTCACCTTCATATAGCCGGACGTTTTTAATGTTAAGACTTCTAGCTTGCTTGCAGTTCTAATACATTTTTTCTGCTTGTGCAAGTAACATCAATTTGTGTTCCTTTAATTTCGGCAATTCCAACCACTTTTTTGACAGGAAAATCAATATCCTTTAAAAATTTCCATAACTCTTCTCGCTTGATGATTTTTAAACTTAGGCAGGTCGGCCTTTTCAACGCACTCCCTGCGCTTTTTATCGCCGCTTGTGCTTAGCTCGCTTTCTCTCCAATTTTGCTGTGCACTCAACGAGTGTCTGACTTGAGTCATTTTTACACAAATTGCATTTAAAATATTCGCGAATGCTCTTTGCGCCACCTAACGGCTTTTAGCAAACTTGTCTGGTGTGAGTTCTTATGTTAGTAGACTTTTCGTTTGACAAAGCTGATAACCTGTGGTACTTAGGGTGTTAAACTGTGCAAGCATAGAACATTTTCTATTTATCCATCTTTTAGAAAAAAATATTGATACCTAAAAGAACCTCAGTTAAAAGGTGGACTTCGGAAAAAAGACACTAAAAAATATTCTCAACTGTGGATAAAACTTTATTCAAACCGGACTAATGGCCACATATTTATTTCATTGGACCCGTTCAATATTTGTTTTCTACCCCCGTGTTTATGACATCTGCTATATAGTTTTTGAAGTATAAGATGCAAAATTTCGTTCATGTTGTGATATATCAGCTGGTGCTGAACACTTGAATACAAAGACAGTTGAAACATTTTTACTTATGTCAGTTGAAAACTATCAGCTATAAGTGCAACACTGTCAGCAGATATAAGCAACGTGGAAAATTGCAATTGGCGAAAATAACAAAAACGCGGCAAACCAAAGTTCAAATTACAACGTGGTATAAGCGAGTAGGCCAACGTCGGTTTTATTGTGCCCAATAAAAACCTTGCTTCGATGAGATAACACGATTCGCGGATTGAAGGTGTGACCATGGCAACAAAATAGGTCACAAAAAACTGAAGTAGTAACTACTAATAAAAACGGTTGCTGTCACCAATGCTTTTAAACGAGCACCAAATACAAGGCGTATTGCCGAGCTTGAAGGTTCTGAAAAAATAGAAAAAGAATCGATAATGGTACTCCTTACTGTAAAAAATCCTACTGTAACTAAAAGCCTTACTGTATTTGTAAACGTTAATATCTTTTCCGGACGGTATAAATATTTCGACGTTTCCATCCCCTTCAACATCCGCTGCCGATGGGATTCCGACTGATTGTTTTGAGGAAAAGATCTGTTTAAGCAAAAATTGGCGAAAACGTTTTAAACGTTTTTTGTATTGATTACGTTTTAGGACAAAGATGACATTTTAACTTTTAAGTATACACATTTTTTAAAGAATGCAATTGTTTGTTTATTGTTTACTACATAGTTAAAGCATTTTCTAATATAGGAAGTTTACATCAAGCATTTAATTGAAATACAGCAGGGGGTGGATTGATTCTATTTGCATGATGCTTCGTTTGTCCATCCCTGGCCTATAACATTAAACTTTTGTGAAACTTTTGTTTAATGTTTGCTAAAAATCTTCCAAAAACTAAAAATTAGCCTACTTGAGCACTCGGGAAAACGAGTATTGCAGTTTTTGATGTTCGGTGCTAAGCCGAGCAGCTGCAGAAACTTACCGAAACATTAAATTTGCATATTCGTGCGAAACTAGTGTTCGAAAGGGGTATCCAAATACAAAAAAATGACTTTAAGAAAAAACTGCCTTGAATGGTGAAAAAAATGACCTGTACAGCTTTGATACACCGCTGATGACGTAAGGGACCTTAAAGTTACAAAACTGGCGTGAAATTGGCAATGTTTGTGACGTCACAAATGCACCGAGTGTGCTCACCCGAGCACCGAGCTTTAACGCGAAATACTCGTTAGCTCGATCAAACAGAACATTTGCAGTTTTGGCCCATGTCTGACGCAAAAAACTATGAAAAAAACTGTACCGTTTGAATGGAGTAGGTCCAAATTTTAGGACTCCAAGATGTAGGAGACAACACATATACACTTCCTCCGTTTGCTCCAGATATTAAAATGTGTGGCTTTTTCCTACAACATAAATTTCAAAGAAAAATGCATTCATTGATGATTCAACTAGTTTTCGTATAATTTACGTTAGAATTTTTCCAGAACAAAATAAAATGACTTACGTGGTGCGACTTGACGACCGGGAAACAAAAAATTTAAAAGAAGGTCCTGGAAAAATTAGTCCGTAATTAGTGGCGGTTACTGGCCATTCGTATAAAGTTCGTCGCCTCCACAACTTTGTTGGATCAAATCCGCCCTGAGGAATTTGAAAGGAAACGATCCTTCCTGTGAATGTTACACAAGTGTTTCCATTACCAAACAAAAACTTAATTAGCCTACTTGAGTTTGTTGCATGTCCACTTTCTAAAAAGTTAACATGTCTGTCCAATCGAAAAACATTAATACTTAACATAAGGTTATTTTATCAAATTTGTAACGCTAATACAAAGAAGGGTCGCATAACTATGGAATTGAGTACTGTTTTGGGAAGGCTTACTCTGATTTTATATTGTCCCTGACACAAACTTGTCTTCCTCAAGCTATTTTATTGCTCCGTGGTTATAACGTCCGCCTGTACCGGAAATACATTCTGGTAAGAATTCCTACTGATATAAGGGAAATTCTGGCCGATGTAGTGGCTTAATTGTGTGTTTGATATAGAGCAGGGATGCAAACTACGAGTCTCGCGGACCCTCTTGGAATATATAGATCGCGTTGGTCTGGCTTACATTCGGCATGATAGAAAGCTACTTGCGTACGACCTGAAAAGCTCCGGCGTATACCACTAGTGGTACGCGTACCTCAGGTAGAGAACCACTGAATTGAAAGCACAGGGCACTCGCCCCAACTAAGAGTTTTACCTGGTGTGTTTGCAACAGCGGCCACAGACGTTAAAACTTCTGGAATTCCATCTCCATTTAAATCAGCGATTTCCACACTAATGTAAGAGTCTCTTAGTTGGTCTGGTGTCCCTCGAGCAATGTCCATTGCTTTAATTTTTGAAGTTTGTGTCCAATCATTATCAGGATCTAAAAATGTAAATAAGTTTATGTCTGTTTCAAAACTATTTGCTATGTTTACCTACCGTCTACCCAATGAGCAGTCAATCGGCCATTTCTTCTGCCAGCAACGATTATAAGCATTATCTTTTGTTTCCTAGAACCAGCCCGCCGTACGTGCATTACTCGAAAATCGTTTCCCCCGACATCCGTAACGTTGGAAATTGGTTGAGGCGTCCATTGTCCACTTTCCCCCCTTGGTTGTCTGAGCCAAATTAGCTGGGCCACTTGAATAAAAAGGTTTCAAGTTACTTTGAGAGTTTAACCAAAACTCATTCAATGAACTTACTGTTTGAGCTTCCTTTTACTGTAATACAATCGGTCTTTTTATCCAAATCCATATCAAACCATTCGACATGAGAAAAGCCAACGTTAGGTTCTTTGTATATCGCAACTGGCGCTGGTTGTTGCGAACATCAACGTTTGTTATCAAATCATTTTTTTAAATGTTAAGGTGTCAAATAACACTTACCCCATATTTCTTTGGTCATGTCGACCAAGTAAATTCCCCCTTCATTAGACAAAAAACTTGATTCTGATCCGAACATACCAGTAGCTACCCACCACACATAAAGAGGCTGTTTATCAAGACTTTCTGGGGGAAGAACACCGACGCTGTTTGGATATTTTAAAATATTTTCGTCTGTCACAATTTTAGTTTCAGCAGCCATCACCTAAAGGGGTAAACTTATGAAAACTGTTATATTTTTAAAGTAGCTTTGTACGCATGGTTCCTACCTCAGGAAAATCAATTAAATTTCCTACTCCAGCTATTCGTTTGATTTCACTTCTTGGTGAATACGACAACAATACAAGATCGAAAAATGGAATCAGTTTTGTGCTGGAGATCGGATTTTTTACCAGCTGTATTTTAAGCATAAAGGTTATAAATATGAGGTAGCTTTTGCTATACACAGATGTTATACCTGAACGGACGTTGGGTTCATTTGTAAATGGCTCATACTGTACATTTTTTCAGCTTTGTACAGCTGACTTGCACTGTATCCAGCCTGGACCTGTCCTGCTGTCAAATCTAGACCACATATTAAGCACGCCACGACTCCAAACAAAAACATGTTAACGTGTAATTTCACTGCCAACTTTTTATGTTTTCTTGGTAGCAAACTCAATATCAAATAAATATATCTTACCGCTTTGTTCATGTACTACCTTTGTTTCATGTACGACACAATGTAGTGCGTCTTACGTGTTCAACCAGTTGGTGTAGTGGCCCCAGGCAATTATTCGGTCTTAGTTGTCGCCCGAAAACGTTGGACGGGTTTTTCTGAAATCCAGTCAAACCCTTTTACATCACAACTACACAAATCAGTACAGATTTAAGAACAGGTATAAATGCAAAATGGTAATTGTAAATGGTGAGTTTGGCGTAAAACTGCTTGCTTGGTGAATATAGACTGATAGTGTCAAAAGATTCATTAGAAATTAAAGAGCCTTTGGTTTTAGGGATAATCGCATTTTGCTTTAAGAATGTTGTCAGTATCTTATTAAAATAGAGATTCTCTTGATAATTTTCGCTCGACCCCTAGCGCCATTGGACGGCAAATCTGAATTACTGTACTTTCACACAAATCGTTGATTCTGTTTGGCCGAGCGCTGCAAACGCTCGTTGATTTTAGCTCCAAGAATAAAAATAAGTGATTTCATGACGAATTGACCAGTGACGGGCCGTTGCTAATATGGTAATGTCGTCGGTCGAAGAAAAGTCGTTTTTTTAAGTATTATTTAAATAGCGTTAATGGCTGACCATAGAGCTATATGCAATATGAGATGAGTTTTAAGTAACCCATTTAAAAACCTTTCTTTCGTTCACAAACCCATTCACCTTTTTTCTTCTTTGTTTGTGCAACTGTCTTAAATCTGCTCCAGGGCGCCACCATCTGCGCCAGTTGCCGCAATAAATCGTTTGTCATTTGTTTCAAATTTTTAAACGTTATTAATCCATTTCATATTTTACACAGTAAGATCCTTATATGTTTTAACGATTTTAATGCTTACACACAGATGCATGGAACTCATTACCTCAAAGACAAAGGACTAAATAATGTTTTGGATCAACTAAAAAAATTACAGCCCTATATATGTTTGAGTAAGCATTTGTAGTTTTGGGGGGGGTTTTCTTTGAAAGATAACAAAATAAAGGTAATATCTATGGAGCGTATTTTGTACGAACTTTTTTTGGGCTGTGTTAAAATGCCATACAATGCAAATAATTTGGGCGAAGGTAACTGTTGCACCAACCGATGCGAGCAAATAGAAGCAAAAGGTACAAACATTTTCTATTTTCTAGCGGCACCCTAAAAGTAACAGTCAGCTGCAGACAACCAACCAAGCATGTCGCTTGCACACACACGCACACACAAGCATGCACATACACTCGCTTGAGGCACGTTTGGCAGTCAAGCCGCAGCCAAGTGCTGGGATTGGAAACCGCCCCCTGCCCACTTCTCTATTTTGGAATTTCTTGTTTGTATAGTAAGTTACACAACAGCAGTGTTCTTCTGACATGTGGCATGTGGAGAGCAAATCTGTTTAGAGCTTCTCAGGCTGTGCGTTATCGCTAATCTATGAGCGTTCAGTGAAATTAGACAGGCGGTAAACATTTTAGTATTGAATATCAGATGGTAATTGGGGCACAAATTTATACAAACCAGTGTAGATGCGAGCAATAAAAAACAAAAAGGATTACTTCGTTGTATGGAAAGAAGGAAACCAACATTTAACCAGCAGCAACTAGCAAGGAATTTCCTGTCTGTCAAGTCATTTCATGATTTAAGACATCAGGCTCGCGCTGCAAGCTAATACCTAACATGCAGTGTTGGTATCGGTGTCTGGGGAAAGGGCATCACAATAACTTATTTTATGCATTCTTTTCTTGTTTAAAATCGCCGATACAGCTACCGTTTATCTGAAATTTTACGTTTGCTAGTTGAACGATAGTTTGGTGGTTCCAGACCCATTGCCTTCCTATTTAAACAGAGTAATTTAATTTTAAAACTATAAAGATATGGATTTTCATTTTCCCAAGGTAAGGTAGTCCCAACCTTTTATTGCAATTAAAGTCTCAGCCCATTTGTAATAGTTTTTTAGCTTTTCTGTTTCCACTAAGGATTTTTCCTTTACGTGCGATGACGCTAACATGATTATAGAGCAGTGGTTCTTAACCGGGGGGCACGCCCCCCTAGGGGGGCGCGAGACATTTACAGGGGGGGGGGGGGGGGAGCCAAAAGTTAAATAACCAAATTTATTTAACTTTAGACTTACCTCCCCTAAAATTAACTTTGCAAGTGTGTATTGTTTGCGAGCACCACGTTTTCAAAAAAGAAACGAATATTATGATGCGATACCTTATGGCGTAACACAAGTTTTGAATAATGTCATACAAGGCAAAGTTTTTGGTTTGTCAGTTTAGAACAGGGTTCACCAAATTTTTTTAACTGCGGGCCGGATCATTTTAATAATCACGCTCGAGAGCCGCATGGGTTCTTACAAGCTCTGACGCAGCCTTTCCCAAACTGGCACTCGCGAGGCGATTTTGACCAGACCACAAAGGGTCTGCATGTCTTCCTACGATCTTATTTGTATTTAGATTGTATCGCTGTTTAATTTTAAAATTATAAAAAATCTAAAACTGTCACATACCAACTAATGCACGTTTATTCTATCACAAAGAACTAAAAAGGCAATTATTCGCACACAATTACTATTCTTTGCTTTTGTCTGTGAGGTAACAAACTGCTTTTGGATGATACTTATGCCTTGTAATCCTGTTAGACAAGGTAGAATTATTACTGAAATGTATAATGAATGTTTGCACATTTAACGCCCCTGGGCAGTAATTAGGTGATCCCTGGTTTACAACATAGGCAACGGAGACTTCTTGTAGTTCCATTGCTGCATGTGTTCGAAAAAACTGTCGTTTTTTGCCTGTTTCAGGGGGGCGTGAAGTGCTCGACAAACACCTTAGGGGGGCGTGGACAAAAAAAGGTTAAGAACCGCTGTTATAGAGTATGATCGATAAATCCTCGACCCCAAAGGTTTTTTGCGTGATTCTTATATACCCCAAAGTTTAACATCATCTGCATAAAAATTGCAATATTAGTAAGTTTTTTTTAGAGTAACTATAACTCATTTTAATGCGTTTAAATACACAGAATTTACAAAACTCATTTTAATCAGATAAGATTACAGTCATACAATGTACGTAAATAAATCGTTACAAAACGTATAAAGCATAATTGCATTTGGATTTTTGTCAGACAAATGCTTAATGCGAAAATTACCTTCAAATATAAATTGTGCGGTTTGCTTTTTTCTGTAATGCCCTAACGTCCGAACGGTTTAGTATGATAACTTCGATAAAGATATAGCAGTCAACTAGTCCAACATAACTAACACTAAGAACATCTTACTTTTACAACAGGCTGAGTTACATTGCCATTTGGATGGATGCTTTCGATTGACTACAATAATTGAAATTGCCAAGTAATATTTGTCATATACTATAACTTGCTTTTCGAAATGTGTATTACGAAGATAATATAATGCAATGTCATTTAATTCATAGGTGTCTTTTATTTTTTTGTTCACTTGCAGAGAAAGAAACATTCAGTTACCCACGTATGATCCTGTACAATTGGCAAAATTTTGTGCATTGGAACGTTGCGACAATCTTATCCGGGGGGGGGGTATAGGTGTCTTTTATTTTTTTGTTTACTTGCAGAGAAAGAAACATTCAGTTACCCACGTATGATCCTATACAATTGGCAAAATTTTGTGCATTGGAACGTTGCGACAATCTTATCCATTTCTTGTCAGGGTTCGCCATATTCGAACCTGTCATAAGGTAAGCTGTTGTAGCTTTGGTTTGACCTTGACTTATAATTTATCTTTGTACAAGTGGAGATATCAAAGCAATCAAGCGAATAACATATGAGGCCATTGAAGACAAAGCTGCGAATGGAATCGCCTACCTCGAACTGAGAGTGTCACCTCACTTTTTAGCGAATTGTGATGTGGAACCGATGCTTTATGCCAAAACCAAGTAAAATTACCTAGGTTTTCGACCATTAAATGTAACAGATACATTTCACGTTAATGCTCTTTTCACTTGATTTCACACCATTTATTTTGAACTTAAGTTCGTTTGCCATCGGGTTACGATGTTCTTCATTAAAGACATGCGACGAAAAAGCTAAAAAGGTTGCTCTCTAGCGCTGTCACTCTCGAATTTGGTACGCTTTTCGGGCTGTAAAGGAGCAAGACTCGATCAGTATACCTTTTTGTCATTTCACTGTGCCATATATGCAGTAGTTATGTTTGATTATTAAAAGTAAGAGACTTTTATGTTGCGTTAAAAAAGGTTTAGGCCAGTGGTTCCCAACCTTTCGTGGACCATGGCCCCCTTAAAGTAACTTTTTGGCCTCGTGGCCCCCTTCAAGTTACCATGTAGGACCTGTGGCCCCCTTTAAATGTAGATAGCAATGTCGCGTTGGAATGCGGTATTGTTTTTGGCCTTAAATATATAGTAAATGAGCGTGATAAACCTCACTATAAACAAATAGTATGTGAAATAGTCGATTAAATTCGGGAATAAAGTTAAAGTGAAAATGACTTTTAGTGGGTGTTTCTTGTGAATATACGTCCGTGGCCCCCCGGAACATAGCTCGTGGCCCCCCTGGGGGGCCATGGGCCCTGGTTGGGAACCACTGATGTAGGCAATACTGCCGAAATTTTGTATTTGTTCTGTGTTTACCCTAATTGTTTTATAAAGTTGTTTTGAAATTACAACTATTGAGATGTGAAGACCTATATTTGTAAAACAACAACAGCATAATATGGCGAATGAGGACCAAATGTAAATTGGTACAGTAATTGATACATGATAAAACCTATGTGCGTGTAGGTTGAAGGTTGATTTCTTCTATTTGTTGTATCATTTGTTCCTTTTAGAGGCAATGTAAGACCACGTGATGTTATCGAGGCTGTATGTTCCACCACTTCCGAAGCATCGGTGAAATTTGGGATAGAAGTGCGAATAATATTATGTACCATCTCATTACTGCCGGGTAAGAAAGTACCACAAGCTTTATTAAAAGTCGCAACGAGATTATTTTCGAATAACGTATTTACATTCTTTCTTGGCGCCCAGAAATCGGACAAGATTTGTTGATTTAACTCAAACTTCCTATATGGTAACTTTTTCAACCACGCAGCCTATTTATTTTTGATCACTGTCGCTTTGTTAAATTATTTTTTTATTATGTGCAAAATAAGCGCGTTGAATAAATCCTGTGAAACAGCTATGTCTAATTCCCAGAATGGTCAATGGAGGTCGCAAAGATGTGCAAAGAATATTCTTCGATGGGTGTTGTAGGAATAGATATAGCGGGTGAAGGAACAGAACCTGGGAATTTGGTGCAACAAAGGCATATCGACGCGTATCAAGTAAAGATTTTATATTTACCTTTGAAATATACATAATTATGTTGGTGCTGAATTTTAATTAGTTTTGTAGAGATCATAACATTCACAGAACCGCTCATGCTGGGGAAAATGGATCTGCTGAGGAAGTAGAACAGGTACATGATCATAAATAGTTTCGTCATGTTAAACCAGCGGTTCCCAAACTGGGGTCCGCGGTCCTTTAGGGGTCCGTGAGGCAATTTTGGGGGGACCGCGAAGCGGGTAAAGTAATTCTATAATCTTATTTAGCGTCAGTTTGTGCTACTGAATAAGTTTAAATCAAGAGAATTGAGAAATCGACTGTCTCGATTGCCAAACAATAGCCTTTATTGAAAGACAACTATCAAAAATGCAATTGTTCGCGCACAATCGTACTGCTTTTTGTCTTGTCTGTAATGTCACAAGCTGTCTTTTATAGAGTTTAGATCATTATTATGCGCAATTTTGCATAACTAGCGAAAATCCTGCAATCAACTTTCGTTTTCCTGAAATGCACATTCCAGCTTAAGGACCGCGAGCCCTCGAAATAATGGCAAAGGGACCGTTTTGACAAAATAATGAAAAAGTTTGGGAACCACTGTGTTAAACACTGCTAAATTATAAAACTGTTTCATAGGCAATGCAAATATTGAACGCACAAAGAATTGGTCACGGCTACCACGTGGTTGACAGCGAGTCTGTTTACAATGAGGCCAAGGCGAGGGATGTTCATTTCGAAGTTTGTCCGAGATCAAGTTACCTTACAGCGTCCGTCGATCCCGATTTGACAAAGCATCCCGCTATTAGGTAGTAATATATTGTTAACATGGTTTGTGTCATTTGTAAAAGTTGAACTAACAAACGGATTGTTTAGATTTTTAAAAGACAAAGTGAACTTCTCGCTTAGTACAGATGATCCTGCTATTCAGCAGACAACCATCTATGACGATTATAATATAGCTCAAAAGTACTTCGGATTTTCCATTGAGGACATCAAATTATTGGTATGGAGTCATCTATAAACAACTGTATATAATTCAAAGAACACAAAGCAGAGTGTTTACGGCACATAAAAGACATAAAAAATATTGGATCGGTGCTTGATATTAAATCAGCTCGACAGTGGTGTAAGTCGAAGTAGGCTACACTTTTGTTTATTAGTTTGCCTATTTTACAGAACATCCTGGCTTTGAAGTCCGCGTTCGTGGAGGAATCTGTTAAGAATGAGTTAATTCGAAAGTTTGAAACGGAATATGCCAAAATCACTTAACGCACAAACAATTCATTGCGTTTTTAGCATGTCAATAAGACGCAGCCTGCTGCTTTATTTCATTCCGCTTATTATGTTGTGTTTTCACTTGTGCTTACTACAATCTGATTTAAATGTATGTTCAACACACCTGAACCTTTAAGATCAACTGTTGCAATTGCATCCGTATAATGTTATCCGCACTGACACCGTGACATATGCATTTTTAGTCCAAATTTGTTTGTAGTGATATTTCTTTGTTTTGTGGTGTGTTTGTCATCAATGCGTACATAATTATTTCTAGTCTATAATAAACGGTGTTTACCAATCAGCGTTTGTCGATGTTTATTGGCTGTTCTTCTAAGATCTATCCAAAAAAAAAGATTTTTCCATTAAACAAAAAATGATTCAGTTGACGTCAATCCTTCCGCTTAAGCCATTTACTGGCGGTTGCCTGGGGCTCTGCTTTAAGCGCTGTCCATGGTAATGACTATGTGGCCATTTCCGCATGTTGCCAGTTTTGCAGGTGTGTTTAAATTATAAACATCTGACTGGGCCACTTTCTAGTGTGGCTATGCCATCCATGATGGTTGATGTGCGAATATTTTCTGTCGCCTTTTAAGTAGGCAGGTGTCGTGCGTAGCCACGCTTTTGAAACTTGTCACACGATTTTTGCGGCCTGTTTTCGTCGTATTAACTTGCTGCGAAACTTGCTAAGTTCGTTTGATGTGTGAAGTATCTTACGCGTTTGTACGACAAGCCGGAAAACACCCAGCTATTCAGGTGAAAAAGTAGTTATTTACTGCGTTAATTGTCAAGTGTCGCGCTGATGCACGGTGTGGTTGCCCGCCTAATTATTGTGAGGATTTGGCGACTTTATCTGCGTTCGATCAAAACGTCTAGCTATCCACTTAATGTGTTAATCAGAATGCATGCTTTAATTAAATTATGTCGGCCGTTTCCAGGAGTTCTACAAATATGCGTTGATTAACTTCCATGCGGGTTCGTCCTCAAATCTCATAACTGTGATTAGAGTTTAATCATTGCTGTTCGGTTGCAACAAAACGTTAACACATTCTTGTGGCACGAAATGTCGTAGTGTCGGTATTTCTTGGTATAGCGTAGAACAATCACGGATTTTGGTGCGTGTTTTAGTTCCACTCAAATTGCGATTTGATGTTTCGCTTCAAAGTTGGCGTGTGACTAAGTTCTAATAAGCTTTAAATCACCTAACGACATCAATTTGTCTTCGCACGTCAAACTGTTGTTTAGCATTGTCATCCGAGACCAAAACCAATAATTAAATCACATATTGCGCAAAGCAGCCTATGCAGTTTCGTGACCTACACTGTTTCAGCGTCTTGTTGAGGCTACTGACTGGTTGATTGCGTATAAGATTACCAATGATGTGAGTTTTATTTAAAGTGTCAAGATTTGTCTACATATGCCCGAGGGAAAATTTGAACCCTGAGGTAAACTTAAACGAAGCTTTTCTCTCGTTCATGTTGTGTGAAGAAAACACACGTATTTTGTGCTGTTTCGAGGAGACTTTCTGTAATGATTTTACAAAAATTTAACAAGTATATTTTATGTTTTTACCGGAACTTAATAGTCCTTTATTGTTTCCACAACTATTTCTTTGTTTTAGTGATGAAGTTAGCGTGTTGTTTAAATGCCGTTAACAGTTGGTCAATCTCCAAATGAGCAACAATTCAGTCGATCCGCTTCAAAAAATATTTTACCTTCCCTTACGTATATTTTCTTGTTACGGCATCAATATCAAGGGGAACATATATATGGGGAACATATTATTTCGTCATTTTTTCGTGATTGCTAGACTTGCCTGCGGCGATATTCTGAATTGCTCAGCACTATATATAAACATCAGTCAGACATTGTTGAAGTCTATCAGTAGTTTTTTCTGTGGTTTGTTTTATCAAAAATTGTTGTTTTTGAGAACAAGAAAGACTGAATTATACAACTTTATTCAAAAGAAAAAACTAGTGGTCGTGTTCTCTTTCATGTGTTTTTAACATGACTGTAGTCGATTTTAATTTGTGTGCAGATATAAAATTTAACCTTTTGTCCAAAGACAGGGTGATATTGCTGGATTTATATAATTTGTTACTTGCAATGACACTAACGCAAGTATCGTTTTTTGTTACTTTGCTTTTGCTTGATGCTACCTCTGCTACTGGAAATTCTTTAACGAATAATCAGGAAGACCGTGATCTAAATGTATCTCCTACAATGATGCCAAGGGTCAGATCTGGAAGCTCTCAACAAAACTGTAAGTCACTAAAACACTGCAAATTGCAATGCTTCAAATTAATATTGATTGGTTCTGTTCAGTTTTAAACATTATAAGCAACAGAAAATCACGGATAAACGTAATGATTTAATAACTTTTAGTACTACATTAATGGTCCTCTTTTGTCGTCCAAAATGCAACACATTCATTATACCTTTTCCTCGATGATGGTAATAAATTCCAGAATAAAAACTAACATACGATTTACCTGAGCATAGACTGTATAACCCATAGCGTTTGGAAATTTTGCCAACATAACAACCTTTTGACATTGCATTATGAAATACTGTTTTCAGGACTCGGAGAGAGTATAACGCCTGTATTGCTGACATGTGTGACATTTGCCACAGAAAAATGTTGTAACTTGTCAAATTAAGTTTACTGTTTTTTAACATTGAATTTAAACTTCTTTGTATTTAAACATATTATTCATTTGTTTTATTATATACATACAATTATTCTCAGCGTCACTTTTTAAAACGAATTGCGAGATGAGGAAAACTTGGCTCATTCCTCTTCCTAATGGATTGATCTACATATATTGCACGTGGAATGAATATCAAGTAAATAATGTCGCTTTCAATTTGCTTCACGGCGTGTCAGATTTGGAACAAAGACATCAAGTTTGGGTAGTTTTTGTTTTGTTTTACATAACCGGAAGCGTTTTAGTCACAAGCACGATTTTATCGGTAACTTTCCCGTTCACTCTAGCCGCTGTAAATATAACCCATCGTCCTTTTGTTTCAAACCCAAAGTCACGATTTGCAATTAGTTTCTTACCCCTTACGTTATGTCCAATTTAAATGCGACAAAAATCAGTTTAATTGCGGGAACCAGTTACTCTTTCCTGTCACGTTTGCTGAGAGTAAACAACAATGCGTATGTAGTGACGATGTATATTTGTTGTTGTTAAGTTGAACAGCATTAACGTATTTAGCAAACATATTGGTTTATTACAATCTTATCATTTAAAAATTTTGTGCAGAATCAAAGTATGAGGATTCTTAAGAGGGACGGATTCCTATCAGTTTGTGCATTACAGTGTAAAAAAGGTATTCCATATCCGAGATTCAACCGATATAAAGGAACACAAATTCCCGAACTGGATTCGGTAAATCTCGGATGCCACGACTGGCACAATTTGAAATGTAAAGGTAACAAAATGCAACATGTTATATCACCAATGATATTACAGATTTGTAACGACTGGGTGTAACTGTAACAGATTCGTGTCCGGGAGATATATACGATGTGCCGAACGGCAATATTCTTTGTTCTGACGGTTCGTTTACCGGATCTTTTTGTAAGTTGGCTTGTCACGCAAACTATCGGGCAGTTGGATCGGATGAAAGGTTATGTAACCCCGTAACTGGACAATGGCAACCAACAGGGCAATTTCAATGTGCAGGTTAGAGTCGTGTTTTAACGTTTCCGTGAGAGAAATTTACTTACCAACGCCTTTTTCAGCTGCCAAAACTCAATCCTGTAACCGATTGCCTCCTGTAGCCAATGGCCGGCTGTTGTGCAGTAATGGCAACCAACAGTTATCTAGATGCGTTTTAATATGTAACGGGGGTTTTCTTCACGTTGGGTCGATGATTCAGTGGTGCTTACCTGATTCGAACGACAACATGGTTTGGTATCATTCACACAACGGCGATGTACAAATTTCTCGCAACGGTGCATCTGTTCAATGTAAATGTAAGTTTAAATTCAAACATGATATTTTTATTGGTCACGTTAAGCTATTAACAACTTAACAGTCATTTTTTTTCTCTTGAGAGGCAAGGTGACATAAACTTTGCACTTTTAAAAAACCCTACGGTTGTTAATAGCTTAAAAACCCTACGGCACTTTTAAAAAACCCTCCTAAAGTGTGGTGGGTTGTAAATTTAGAATGCTAAGAAATACTTCGTGCAATTTTACAGCTGCTCAACTTATCAATGAAGCTTCTACAAATCTTCAAAACCAAGCCAACGAAGTGGGGGGTGCAGACAGAGAAAACCGAAGAGAAGAACTTGCAGGAAACGGTATTTTATTTCTAAGTATTATTTACCCAAAGATCCCAGTAAAATAAAACTGTTAAATGCAGGAACAATAAGCACGAAACGATTAGGAGTTTGTGAAATAACGCCCAACAGTCGGGTAAACTGTGGATTTACGTTCAAAAGCGAATGTCTTGCAAATTTATGTTGCTGGGATTCCAGACAGGCAAGTAAATTATACACCTCTCCTAATCCATACAGTTGATAATTTCATGATGTGTAGATTGGAGTTCCATGGTGCTTTGAAAGAGCCAGTAATCCAGCAAACGAAGGTGTAAAGGTATATTTTCATTTTCGACCACCTTTTCACAGTTTTTTAATACAATGTTTTTTCAGTTAAGCAATCCCAAGCCAGCGGCAAACAATGAGTCACAAAGCAGTCAGCCCGATTCTGGCTCAATAAATGGTCATCTTTCCTCGCCGAGTTTTTTACCAGGTGTGATAAAGTGTTTATTTTCATCAAACTGCGAATTGAAGTTCTTGTTTTGACATCTTTATTTACCTTTTTTAGCTGGATTTAGTAACTATGAATACCGTCCTCACCCTCTTTCCAATGCCTGTGGTTGTTCATCTGAAATCTACTCTAGATGTGAAACTGTAAGTTTCATCATAGCTTCATTAATAAAGTTTAAAAGTTCAAATGTGTTGCAAATTGTAGGGGATTCGTCGAGTATACTGTGGACAATCCGCTCACGCTTCTGACTTTCCTTGGAATGCTTTGCTTTACTTGGGAAACCAGATATGTGGTGGTTCTTTAATAGCTGAACGGTACATAGTGACAGCCGCACATTGTATACCGTAAGTTAGTCGTGTTTCGTCACTATACAACTGCTTTTTAAAATAATTCAAAACTGTTTTACGTGCGTCTTCAGGGACTTTGGAAGTTCCGTTTCAGAACTTCGCAGCAATTACATCTTCCTAGGCCTTTCAAACACCAGTAACCCTGGGCAAACTACTCAACACGCAAAAATGATCAGTTTTCGACTACATCCAAATTTTACGTAAGCTTGTTGTGGTTTATCTTTATCATTTAAAATACACTGCTTAAATTGCGATGGATTATACTTTTCAGAAAAATAAATGACCATGCCATAAATGACATTGCGATTATCAAACTAGAAAAAGCTGTAGATATAACTGCATCTGTTCAACCGTTATGCCTTCCTGGGAATAGACATCCCGGTGTACAGGACACTTGCTTTATCATGGGTTTCGGAAAAACTAGTGAGTCGTTTTATTCTACAAATATGAACACCGCTTGTCCATATCTTAGGACTGAACAAGCCACCTTCTTTTTCACAGATCCCACGTCAAGCACAGCTAAGGTTTTCCAAGCGGCAAAAGTTCCCATAGTAACTATACTGCACTGCTCCAGCTTTTATCGAAATTTTGTGTTTTCCAAACAGAACATATGTGCAGGGTCAGGAAGACCAAACACTCCCGATACTTGCAAGGTTAGTGAAGTTGCTTATTGTGAAAGTATTCGAATTAATGTCAAATTACTCTCAAACGCCAACAAACTGCTATATCGTGGGGAAACCTGTGTTTCAGGGTGATTCGGGTGGTCCACTAGCGTGCAAACATGGAACTGGAAAATGTTCGTGGTATTTAGCCGGGATTACGTCATTTGGTCGTTCGCCCTGCGGAAGAGCTTCACCCAGTGTATATGTGAATGTTTTTCATTACCAGCAGTGGATATATTCCACTATAGAGGTAATGGAAAGATATGCTGGGTGAAAGCACATGATTTTTGTGTGTTTCAATTTAATTTATTTACTGGTGTTGCAAAATTTCTTCATATTCCAAGCCATATCGACATACAAATGATTTGCAGACCTTTGAATTTTACATTGACCGAACTTATATGTATTTGTTGTGCTCGCATTTCTCACCTTAAGAGTGGACAACGACTATAATAGTTGGCACAAATGCTGTACATTAATTTTAATTTATTATAACGTGCACACAATATGATAAAGGTATGAAAATGAGTTTGTTTGTTTGAATAAAGCCATTTGGTATTTTACTATGCATACCATTGTTTGAAGTAATACGATGATTTGATACCTTCTTCTTGCCAAGTTGACATTTCGTTGACAAAGCCATGAGGTTGTATACTGTTCTGTAATTAATATTTTAATGCTTGTTTTCAAACTGCATGTATTAATTTAAATAAATTTTCTTATAATTTTTGTACTTATCTACACAAGTCGTTTCAACCAAATTTGTTGTGTTGGGCAGTTTATACTATACCAGGGGTCGGCAACCTTTTTTGTACTGCGGCCCGTTTTTGAAACTAAAATTTTATCGCGGACCGGTCTTCAAGTAACTACAATTAAGTTATTTGGCAATAAAAACGCTTAAATTAGTTCATTTTCCCCGGGATATATGGGCAAAATGTTTTATAGCATTAAACCTGAAAAGTTATACGGCCCGGTAACGAACTCCTCGCGGACCGGTAACGGGCCGCGGACCGGCGGTTGCCGACCACTGTACTATACGACAACTTACAAGCAATAGGCCTATACTAAAAATTGAAAAAAATTACAGATTATATTTTTTTCTTTTAGCATAATCAAATAGTTAGGTTAGCGTTAAAAGAAGGGACACTTTAATTGTACAAAATTGACTTTTTTCATAATCCAATCAGATAGCAATTTTATAGAAACCCTTGTTTTTTGTACAATGCAACAGGTTATAACTTATACGATTTGTACCAGCCAATGAGTCTTTAGTGTATGTTTTTTTATATTCTTGCCATATGTTTTATTTTTGAATTTTTTCCCGAAAATAATATTTAATTTACCTTACATCACGATAAAGGCAGCGGCATATTGTACATCGTTTAAATCAGTCAGGAAGTTAAACGCTGTGCAGAACAACTGGAGTAAGTTGGATGCAAACTTTTCAATTCCGATACTCAAACATCCAATGTAAAAAGACTATGTTACGCAAGACTTTGTAATATGATCGCCGACGCCGATGTTGCTTGCACCACCTCACCACCTCACCACCTCACCCCCTCGGCGCCTGAATGCACCACTTTTTTTTCGATACGTTTTACTTTTTTTACATTTTAATCTTTTTTCACGAGGTATAAAATTCGTCGCTGTGTATTATTTTCTGTCGGTTGTCATAATACATGGGAAGGCCCAGAGGCATTCTCCTGAAATGTTGATTTGTGTTTCAATACTTTAAGTTTTACAAACTGTACACAGCTTATCTGCAAGGTAAGATATGCAAATTTGTAGCATTTAGATCAAATCGTTTCTTTAAACATTACGTTGTTAAATCAAATTTTTCAATAAGATTGCATATCTTTTGAAAATTATTATGTTTGTTGATCTATTTGCTGATAAGGCGAATGATGAATCGGTAAGTCAAGGGATCGAATCGTTCCGTGGCAGTGGACTTATTTGGCAAACTGGTCAAGTTTGCGGACCTGTCACAAATTTACCACAATAGGCCTATTTTTTAAAAATTTAGGATGTTCGTTAAATAAGTCTAGGCTACTGTGTTATAACAGAGACAAAATAATATGAAACAAAATTTACTCAGTTTAAATAAGGATTGCATTAGATTGTTTTGAGACTCTAAAATGCTTTTAAATTTTCGCATTTAAGTGTCCGCTAACTCAAAGCCTTAAATGGCCAACTTGGAAGTCCGGAAAACCCAGATTAGGATCCTTTACTATGTCCGCTGATGGGCAGAGTTGGCAACCATGTTGTTGGCTATATTTCAACTTGTCGTGTTCAGACAATCTTCATTTCTGTGGTCTTTTTTACGTTTTGAACGTCTTTACTGTATTTTGTTTTTGACGTTTAGAGTTTTGACTACTCCACGGTGCGTTAAAAGAATGTTCAGTAAAGTTAACGACAACAGTAAAAATGTACTTGTTAAAATTGACAATGATAACACCGACATTATAGTTATACCGCCTCACTTTTTTATACCACGCACCACACAATCTTTTTTTTGCATTTAAGTGGTTCTAAGCAAGGGCGTCCGCACATAGGGTCAAATGGGGTCAGCTGACCCCCCCTGGAAAATTGTTGGATGAAAAATAAAAAAGCGAGAACATGCAAAGTAGGCAATTTTCTGAAAGGGGGGAGGGGTAAAGGTGATACGAGTGATGACTGGCTGGTCAAGTTGTCCGATTGTGATCATCACCCTTCTTCGGGAGTATCCCACTTCCTCTATTAATTTACGAAGATACCTACGAGCTACCCGTAATCGCAAAATTCGACAACTTGAGCTCCTGTAGCCTACTCTCAGAACCACATTACTAGTGCGGACACTGGCTTTATCTTACATAAATCTGAAGAAGGATAACTCATAGTTTCAGATAAAATCATCTCGTATTTCGTGAATTCAATGAAGCTGTTCGTAACATTGAACCATACAGAAAAGAACAATCAGCCACCAGTTTAGTTAATCAGTTCTTGAATAAAAAGTTAAGTCGACGTGGGTCTTTGCCGAATTTTTCGATGACTTTTTGGATGAACGAATTTTTTTCCGAGTTTATTCGGCTTCTGTGGACACTCATCATACACAGCCGGATAGCCTGTCTCCAGACATGGTTGATCTGAGCCATGTTTTGACCCGCCTCATTGTGCTGAATGATCTTTCTACCGTACAAGTACCGAGACTTGCCAGCAAAATTCGAACAACAATTAAGTTTGGATACACTTCCAATAAATGTTTTTGATATATATCAGAGCGTGGCGCAAATCTATCAATACGTTGGGGAGAGGGGTTAATTCTAAACATTTGCCAAAAATAAAACTATTTCCGGTACCAATAGGCAACTTTCTTTTTTGTTGATACCCACGAAAGAACGAGACAGTTCTAAACCGAGAAACTTTTTAGGCCTACTCTGTGGATACATCGATATCCACATAATCATACACATTAGCCTACGCTTGCTTTTTAATTTCTATCATACCCTTGCTGTTCAATTTCTTCAGTTTTTTGACAAATGCAGTTATATGGTGATTTGTGGTTCGTAGATATCAGAATAATTGATTTTGGGGATTAGTGCCAAATGCTCAAATGTTTTTAGGCTCACTGCAAATCTTAAATCACCACATATAGGCTACTGGTTAACTGCATTTACAGCTTGCCACACTTCTACCAGTCCTTGGCAGATTGAAACTAAGCTATTTGAACAATCGCTAATTTTCAAATTTGCTGTTGATATAATCAAAACTCATAACTTTTTTCTGTGTATGGTTTTAAAGATTATAGACTCCCAAATACCATCGCGTAATGGAAATGCTTCTTTTTCTCTGTTCTTACCTTCCTTTACTATCTTTTCTTGAAACTACTAGCTACTCTAGCAGTCGGTCGCTGCGGAAACCACGCAGTTATGAATTATGACAAAACAAAGTGCATTATTACCCCAAATGTATATATTACACCTTACGCAAGGTTCACTTGAGCACGATAATAGTGTGCAATAAAACGATTATATAACTCTGATAATTTGTGCTCTGGCCAATTTTGATAAAAATCCGTAGAAATGTAAACATTGATAAAAATGATAAATTGTCTGGATGGTGTAATGGTCAAATTTTCAAAAAAAATTTGCATCCGGCCGAAAGGTCAGAGTGAACCCACCTTGACCCCCCTAACCGAAAACCTGCGGACGCCCTTGGTTCTAAGGTAGAACCACTTAAATGCGAAAAGCAGATCCTTATTTCACCAGATCTTTATTTCACCAACGGCCGCGCCGCCAG
The DNA here is from genome assembly GCA_003260075.1 of Phallusia mammillata. Taxonomy (NCBI): domain Eukaryota; kingdom Metazoa; phylum Chordata; class Ascidiacea; order Phlebobranchia; family Ascidiidae; genus Phallusia; species Phallusia mammillata. The sequence goes on from QLIY01001680.1 coordinate 26,095, forward strand.
TGTGCTGTTGTCTTTGTTTCAAAAAATCACTGATGTAAAGAATTAGGTTTATCTGATATATTCACCATCTAGTGGCGCCTAAACAAGAAACAGACTAATTTCTAACTTGATGCACAAATCGCGAGCTGAACAGTTTGACGATCAGTCTTGACTATTTATTATATCATCACATCTATATTGTGACGCTTGTGGTGCCTTATTTTCGAATTGTATGCAAAAAAGGCGTACACGAAGTCGAACACACATGGCTACTAGGTTGTTAATACTCATTCCAGCCCCACAAAATTTGTTAAGAGCAGTTTTAAAATCGAAATATTGAGGAAAAAAGGGCATATGATGGTATATGATTTTTAACAAAATTTGTATTGAACAACACTCCGAAAAAAGTGAATTTAAAAATCATACTATTTGTACATGTTACATTGCATTTAACATTTAGTTGATTTAGTAAACAAAATAAAAACCTGACTGCAAAATACTAACTAATTAGCGTTCATGCAAGTGTTCGTATATTTTATGTGATAATGAGTTTACAATCTTTGTCCGCATATTTGCCTTTGTTGCTCTCAAAAAGATCCAAAAGTTTTTCAATGTACAACTTCTGTAGACGTAGAATATCATCACTAGAAGGATTTGATATGCTAACCACCTCGATTGGTTCTCCAACTACAATAAGTATTGATTTTTTTTAGTTCATCACATAAAAAACTTGTTTCTCCTTCTGGTTTCAATACTAAAACAAGTTGATATCACAAGAAATTCAATAATAAACCCACCAACTGTATGCAGACTTTGCCTGTATGGAAGCAATCCGAAACTGTATTGAAACATTCCCCTTGCATGAAAAGATGGTAGGCAGAAAGTGAAATATTTCAGTAGAAACGATTGGAACGAGTGTGACCATGTTCCTGGGGTATATTCCGCTTGTTCCCATACATTTTGATCCCCGTACGAAATGACGGGCACAAGGGATGCCCTTAAAACGATGTTAATTATCACATGAATCAAGCAAAATTTATAGTACATAGGCGTATTACCCGCTAGTCAAAGCCAGCTTGAAAAAGCCCATTCTTGACTTGAGAATAATAGTTATATCACCAGGTCGAGCAAGCAGGGCCTCAGGGGCGCCACCTGTTAAAATATATGTGTAAAAAAACAAGATGTGAATCTAATCATTAAAACAATTAATCCACACAAAATACCTGGGATTAGGCATAGAATATTTCCTCCTCCTGGTTTATTTATAACGGAACGAATACTTTTTTTAGTCGATGGCACAAGTCCTAATAAATTAAACACATACAATTTTAAATAAAAATAATATGTCGGCGAAATTTATAAAAAATATTTTTTATGTTGAATTCTTTTGACTAATCCCTTTCTGGATTGACCAATTAGGCTAGTTGTGCAAGAATTGCATTGCCAAATGCCCCTAGTTAAAATGAAACTCCGCACAACTTTGACATGTTATAATAATATTCCAAAAAAAAAGGAATAACGTTACCTCCCCGCATGATATAATCGCGATAGAACGGAACGCGAAACCAGAATGGGAGCATTGCCAAGTAGGCGCGAAATCCAGGGAAGACATTGTCGAATCCTGATCCGTTGCAGGTAAAGTGTGTAAATGCACTGATTGATAAAACGCCATGAGGATGAACTCCAAACAAATAGTTTCGTTTTGGATCAAGTTCCACTGTCTTGTGTAACTTAAACAATAACAAAACATAACGTGTTGTGCATATAGATAAACTTTCAAATCTTTACCCTGGTTGGAAAGTAGTCGCTCATGTAGGACCAAATGCGCCAGCTTCTAAGCCAATCACTTCTTTTGCTACCACCATCCTCTGGAGAATTCCAGTCGTAAATGTAGTAAACGATATACGGTACAAGATAGATCCAGTAGCTTGTGAACACCAAGACGTATAAGAAAAGGAATGTGCACACTTGTGCTGATGAAACAAAACACATGGCCACAATTAAAGCTTTTAGTACATAATTATCAAATAAAAAACTTACCTAACAATAAAAAGCAAAACAAAAAATGTGCCACTGCAAAAGTTTGCAGTCGCCTTGCTAAAGGTATTCTAAATGGCGCAAACTCAACCATGTTGGTCTTATCTACAAATTCCGTGGCAGTTCGGGTTTAGCAAATTGTCATCTAACTCTGCAAAAACAAAATCAGTAATGGCGTACAGCACAGTTTTCGTTTCACAGGACTTGGCCTAAATAAAACCGCTCGATCCGTTACACAAACAGAGAGATTAGGCGTTGCGGTTCTACACAGTACTACTTTGCTTTCGGCAGTTGTTAAACATTAACTACTTGATATTTCTTTTGCTGCATCGCTTGGCTTAATGTTGCTTTAGTTTAGAAGCAGGGTTCTTAGTTAAAAATTGGCAAAACGCTTAAATACATAGCCAACTTAGCTCACTTTTACTTACCTTTTCAGCAATTAAAACGCATTCCTGCAAAAATTATTTGCTGTTTTCGTTAGTTACGTTGGCCCACGTGTCACTAAAAAACACAAATACACTGAAGAAATGTGAATTATGCAAAAACATCTCGCAAATAGGCTATGCCCCTATATATCTTTATATATTTCCAAAGTAATAGATAATTGGAAAAAGTACTAACACCATAGCCTAGCCCCCCCCCCCCAGAGCTCTATAAACTTGATACTATGCCTGACAGCAGTAGCTTATTTATCGGGCTTCCAATTAATATGAATATGGAAACTTAGGCATAAAATTTAAGGATTGTTTTGCATAAATCAACACTTACTGTCATTTTAAGGTCAAAATATTCTATTTTTGCCGTTTTCGTGGGGAGGTGGGGGGGCACACAAAGTGGGTCATGAATAAACGCGCTGGAGCTACACCGTATTATCAAGCATTTTAAAACATAGAAGTAGTGGTATATACATGACCTTAACTAAACATAAATATGTTCAAACAAAACTTCCAAATTAGAATGCTATAGCTCTTTTCACTCCGGCTTAAAATATTGTGAAATTATTGTTTTCCACCAAAAAAATAGTCAAATGTAAAGTCCCCCCCCCCCCGTATTATCAAGCATTTTAAAACATAGAAGTAGTGGTATATACATGAGCTTAACTAAACATAGATATGTTCAAACAAAACTTCCAAATTAGAATGTTATAGCTCTTTTCACTTCGGCTTAAAATATTGTGAAATTATTGTTTTACATCCCAAAAATAGTCGAATGTAAAGCAAAGTACCGTTTAAAACATACACCTTCGCTTTGTGTAATAGGGAATATGGCAGCTGCATCGTCTGAAAGATATCGCATTGCAAAAATCACAATCTACTGGAGTTTGCCATTAAAAACACAATTCGCACCGTTCACTGTCCCGGATGTGCTTAGTCAGCACTTAAAAGAGATGACAGAGCATTCGCGTAATTTATGGTGGACAGGGCAACTGGTCAAGTATGTTACTCGACTACAGCCGGATATGGTCAAGCTGGTGGACACTTTGAAAGCTGAACTCAAGTTTTTACATCCAGTTGTGGGGTAAGTGTGAGATTTGAAGGCAGAACAAGCCATGCTGTAGATTTTGCATTTTTAATTCTCCTTAATAGACTACATCCCCCCCCCCTTTCCCACTAGTGGGAAATTTAATGGTTTTAGAGGGAAATTATGTGAAAAAGAATAATTTGTTTGTTAATGTTTGGCACAAAACATTATTATAAAATAACAAAGGGGGAAATTTAAACTTGGTGATTTATTTTAATGGGAAACCGCACCAAAAAGGTTAAGAACCATTGGACTACATAGTATAGTTGCGAAACCATGCAATGATTATTTAAAATAGGGTCTTATATCGACTTTTCAAATTATATTTCCAGAGCTGAAGTGTCTATTTACAAACCACATTTAAAAATTCCATCTTTCAGGAGCAATTTTTCCCCGGATGGAAACCACTGTTATATAACACATCTTAAGAAGCTGGTGGTTCTCAAACTTTTTCATTATTTGTTCAAAACGGTCCCTTTGCCATTATTTCGAGGGCTCACGGTCCTACACATGCAGGCTTGTGTATTTCAGAAAAACGAAACGAAAAATCAGAGACAAGACAAAAAACATTACAATTGTGCGCGAACAATTGCTCCCCCCCCCCTGATTTATTTTAATGGGAAACCGCACCAAAAAGGTTAAGAACCATTGGCCTAGCCTACCTCACGGCAACAAAATTTGTAGGCTACACCCTTTGGTAGAGCTATCTGATAGCAAAAAGAGCAGCACAGTTATTTAAATTAACAGTGAGTCTGGGATAGGGCTGGGAACTAAATTTAACGTTAGGGACAAAGTTAATAGGTTAGTTTTTATTGTAAAACCTCACCCCAACCCTAATAACCGTTGGCATTTTCACAAGTTCACAAATGCTCTTTGCGCTATCCACCTTTAACGCAATCTTTGTGTGATGTATGATTCCCCGGGTCGTTGCTGGTTCTTATCAAAGATAGACACTTTGGTTAGCAGAGTTTCCAGCTTTTTTAACGTCACATTTACCGCTGCTGATGCTGATGCAATTTATCTAATTCTAGACAAATGAATTCGAATTTAAACAGCACTCTCAAGCACAGACGGCGAATCGTACAGGTTTGCTAATTTTCGGTATTGCGCTGAGTCAGCAATTGCCAATTATTTCCATCACAAACGCTTATGCTCCGCTGCGTCACCTATCGGAAATTATCAAACCTGCACCTGTGGTGTCTGGTCTGATGTAAAAACCCTGTGTTATTGGCTCTAGCGCAGAGCTCTTCAACCTTTTTTGGTCTGGTGAACCCTTAAAGTTGTTGTGACGAACTCATGCACCCTGTTTACTTCAAAATCAAAAACTGTTTTTGACCAAAACGTAAATATTTTTGATCAAAAACTTTTGACGTAAATTAACGTCAATCTGTACTGTGCGCAAAGCGTCTTTATAGTGTTAGAGTTAGACATCAACATTTAAAAAAATGAAAGGTTCATTTACACATCAATTGAAACCTACACCCTTTTTCTGATATCCTGAAGATCAAATATTAATGGTTCATTAAAAGTTTGTGATGCACCCTTGTATACCCTTTCGTACTGGTGCACCCCATGCATATTTTGGT
>QLIY01001681.1:0-14393 GCA_003260075.1 Phallusia mammillata
TCCGAGGTATTTTTTTTCTTTGTTTCAAAGTGTTAACACAGAAATCTTTGCTCTCGTTTGCCTGTCCCGTCAGTTTTCCACAGCAAACAGCTTTTGCGTGGTTGTAGCAAGCGATAGCCCTTTCCCATTTGCTTGCAACTCCTTTGGTTGTTAAAGCGGCCCTGAAATACTCCACAGCTTTTATGTAGTCCTTTCTGACGGCCCAATACTTTCCACAGTCAATGATACACTTCATGGAAATGCCCCATTCGAGGTTCGACGTGGCTTTGTTGTACAAACGATCGCTCAATCGATCCGAATCGTCAACGTTGAAATTTTCCATGCTTCCAAGTAATATAAGCTTTGTGTTGATCCGAACTACTGAACGCATTTCTGCGAGAAAGTTTTACGTGTCGACTTTCTTCAAAATCCCGTGCTCGTAATACAGGGTATTGTCATTTTCGTCGAGGTTGTCCTCAACAAATTTCTTTGTTTCCTGTGAAACAGTTTTTTTCTCTGCGTCAGAAAAGTTTTCGAGTCCTCTAAGATGTATACCATGCAATGCAGTGGCTGTGATACGCAGAAACAAAGGAGCAAACCCCCCCCCCTTGTTGTACAAACGTTCGCTCATTTGATCGGAATCGTCAACGTTGAAATGTTCCACACTTCCAAGTAATATAAGCTTGGTGTTGATCCGTACCAATGAACGCATTTCTGCGAGAAAGTTTGCGTGTCGACTTTCTTCAAAATTCCGTGCTCGTAATACGGGGTATCTTCTTTCTCGTCGAGGTTGTCCTCAACAAATTTCTTTGTTTCCAGTAACACAGTTTTCTTCTCTCTGTCAGAAAAGTTTTCGAGTCCTCTTAGATGTATACCATGCAATGCAGTGGCAGTGATACGCAGAAACAAAGGAGCAATGTGAAATCTTGTCTGAATTTCTTTGCAAATTGTCAGAGCAATCATTGAGAAACGGGTGAACCGTTTTTGAACTTGTAAAGTCAGATTACTTTTGTAAAATATTACTAGCCTACTCCAGGTATGCAATATAGATACAATGCGTTCTGCAATATACGTCTCATAAAGTAGGTTATTCTCCAAGAAAAGTGGCATCGACATGCTTCGAAACTCGCTTATCTTTGATGGTTGAAGGGCTATGCTGTTTTTCAAGGCGATTTCAAGATGATGTTTTACATTATCACTTGATTTTTCACGGTAGAAATCCATTTCGTCCTGCTTGGGTTGCAAAACAAGAGATATGAATTGATCAATGTTGAAATTGACAGCAAGGAGATTTCTTCCTGCTGTTGTACACATATCAACGATCGTTTTCGCCTGTTCTTGCACATTTTCCTTTGAGGTAAATGTAATTAGTGGATCAACAGAAACATCGACACCGGTTGTTGAACTAAGAATGTCATACAAGATGGTAAGAGATTTTTGGAGGTTAATTTCAGCCTGTGAAACTTTTTCGTCAGGAATTTGTTGCGTACACGGAACCAATAACTTCGTATAAATGGTTGCAACATAACTATAGCAGAACATCATTTTTATTTTCGGTACAATACTTCAATACAGAGCGCATGTGGGGTATCATCTCGTTCATGAAAGCAAAGTTGTGTGGTTTTCGAAAATCTTTGTGAACAATGCTTGCAACCGATTTGATTGTAAGAGAAACAATATTTGATAATCCAACAACTTCATCCAGGTAAAGACGCACAGCCATGAAAACCACCTCACGAAATGTCACATAGTTGTTCATGTAGTCATTGCCAGTAACTTTGCACATTCCATAATTGTTAAGGGTCTTGATTAATTCGTCGGACTCTTTCCTGTTTAAATAGTTAGTTCTGGAAATGTCGTCATTTAGGGTTTCTTTCCTCAAGTGCTGCATGATTCGCCCAATCAGTATTTGCGGAATGTTTCCATGATGAAGCAAACTAAGAGACAAGATTGCTCTATGGAATCTTGAATCATCATCTTCTTCGCTTTCCGGAACGAGCAACATTAAAATGGCTTTGTGCAAATGATTTACTTTTAGCTGCTTTGCTTCGTGTTTTATGATTTCGTGGACCAATTTATCGTCTTCTAGATTATTTAAGTATATTTTAAAGGTAATGGAAGGTGTCCTTGCTGCTTTCACAGCCTGTAAGCCTAATGGTGAACCACTTAATCTCTCGATGATACGTAGAGCAGCATATTTTTCATCCTGTTTACATGTAGCTGTCACTCCTAGCAACAGAAGCCCTTCTTCTGGGGTTAGACCAACTATCTTTTGCGAAGTAAAACCACTAGGTAAAAAACAGGATTTCTCATTTTGTGATGTGATATAAACATGAAATTTCTCCGGTCGCGTTTTTATGCTTCCAATGCATAAAAGAAAGTCTTCCAGCAACTTGTTGGATTCTTCAAGATTCTTATTTTTGTTGGGATCCTCGACAATGATCATAATTGGAAAGTTGGACGAAGCAAGTAAATCCACATACTCTTTGCATCGGTTGTTGCTCAACAAGTGTTCTATGGCGCTTTCAACAACTCCTTCATCTTTTAACAGCATCGAATGTTTCACCATACATTCCAGAAGCTTCTTTAACTGTGTTTTTATATCGTGATTTATGTCACTGCACTGAATATGCCACTTTACAAAAACTGAGCTTTCTAAGTTGTAAGGAAATTCCGCCCCCAGTTTGCGAACAGTTTCAGACTTTCCAGATCCAGGCATTCCATACAGATGAAGCACCGAGACGATATTTTTTTGCTGATGTTGTTTTTCATATTTATACGATTTGGTCTTTATGAATGGAGATGTTACTTGGCCAATGTTATTGATAGAAGTTGGTCGAATTGCACGGTGTGTTCCTTAATATACATAAAACTGTAATTAATAATCAACAAATATGTTAAACAAATACGAAAAACTGTTTGCGTTACGGCAGATTTTATTTTAAGTTGCACTCCGAGAAAACTAGGCGGTATTCTTTCTGTCTCGGATATTATTTGTGTTTGTAAAGCCATTTAAAAAGGTAACAAGACTTTAAATTACAACTAACGGAACCTGCTGATTCCTGATTGTATGTCACATCGCTTGCGCCAATCGGGCAATTGATCAAAGCTGGATTGTGGAAATGATATACTGTAAAAAAATGGTAAAAAAACCATTCAGCAGAAGCCTATTCAACTAAGTTCGACATATTCGAACATATGTGCTCGCAACGAACAAGCACTTCTTTACAGCCATAAGCACAACACGATATGCACAAAACGTAACCGTAAGATAAATGTTTCTTGTTGAACTTTGTGTGGTGGTACTAGGTGTAATTTTAGATTGGCAAGTAAAAACTGTTTGAATTTATGATAAACTTAAAGCGTTCGTGTTCTGAAGCTGATTGATGCTGCGAGGTCGTCCGTTTAACTTTAAACATTGAACATGGGTGCTTCTCACGTTTGATTCGCTAATTGGATCGAATTAAAACTTCACACTACAGTACTGAACGTAATTTTGAGTTGGCCTGCAAAATCGCCGAATTTTGAAATCCCGATCGGCGAATATTGAAATGCCGATCGGGAAAATTGAAATGCAGATTGGTGAATTTTGAAATCCCGATCGGAATATATATGTCGATTTTAAAATATATTTCGCGATTTAAACTTTTTCCCAAGTTGCACTTATGGGCCACCGTAGTTCTGCATTTGTTGTGTTCGCTCAACAAGATACAAAACACCTATATGTGTGGACAATTTGTTGGAGGCATTTAGGAAACGCGGTTCAACTTCCTTTTTTGTGACGTTACACGCTAACCGTTCACTGGACGTCACATACATTATCTGCCGAGTTTAAAACGGTCGATGGACATCAAAAAATGATAAGCACTGTGTGTAAAAGATAATGTTTACTTGCTCTGTGGTATCTTTTTAATTATTTGCTGTACAGTGTACACAAAGTGTTACTGGTTAACTATTCTACTACGGGTAAGGTATACAGCCACCACCCTGACAGCTAAATTTGATTTCGGTTGATCATAGTGCTTGTTTTTAGTTGGATTTACCTGTAGTTGGTGATGTGCTTTCTGCCACGGGTGTTGTAAGACCATCGTCGTTACATGCAGGCGTGATGCGACCTAAATAAAACGGAACGAACCGTAAACTAGAATATAAACTTTAGGCTAATTAATTCGTATCGTATATTAAAATACCATCGAAAATAATCAAAAGGCATACAGATTTAAGGGTCATAAATTGCCAGTCAACATGTTTATCCTACACTGTACTATTCACATTCACTGTTATTTACCCTGCCCCCCCCCCCCCCCCCCCCCCCCCCCCCTTATTTACCCTGCTGAAGGCGACCTGTATAGGACGACAAAACATACTGGTACGAAAATACGATTGCCAGAAGAGCTCTTTTAAGTTATCAACGTGTTTTCGTTAGACATAGTTATATACGGACCCAATTGACAGAAACCCAGAACTCGGCCATTTACAAACTGCCGCACAAATAAAATTCGAAGATGTGGGGCGCAGATAATTAAAGTCGTACCTTTTAACTAGACTTGTTTCGTTTTATACCAAACTTTCTTAACAAAGATTGCCAATGGTCGTTAAGGGAAAATAACGTTCAACCAGAATAAATATTTTCGCTTAAATCTCATGCATAACTTAGTTCTTTCCATAACACGTTTAGCAGTATAGCGTTGTAAAATAAACGCTTTTCCTACGTTTTGCTTAACCAAGCAACCAAAAAGTGCCATATGTTGGAAAAAAACATATATGACAGCCAGAATCTACACCTCACGACAGTTTTCTGTTATAGCCGGATTAACAGAAAACTGATTTTTTTACATAAAAAAACACAATAAAAGTGATGCAAAACTAATCCAAGGGTACATACCTGCACTCGGCTCCATTTTGCAAGAACAAACTCACTTCAATGCAAGTATGTGTGGCAACAAGAGTTGGAATCAGCTTACATGGCAACCCATCCACATTCAACCAAACTCTGAGACGTGTAGCCTAACTGACAAAGGACTGGTAAGGTCATGCATGAATGGACAGTGGAGATCACGTGCTTATTGGCGTTTTTATACTTCGCCATCCAAGTCTACAAACTAAGATTAAAGATGTAAAAGCATCAAGCCAATAAATGAAAAGCTGCACACATAAAGATAAAAAATATTTTTTGTAATAAAAATTGTAATTATTAGAGAAATTATTCGATTTTTTATTGGTAGTTTATTGGACAGCTTTTGTACCACTTGATGAACATTCAAAACTAAGTAAAACTTAGGTTATAGAGTTTTATGAAACAAGTTCAAATCATCAAGTCATTATTGGTCAAAAAAATCTTATACACCTTACCAAAAACAATCTCCTCGATGAGAAACCAATATGACGTAATTACGTTTAGCCAAATGCAGTCACTTGAGAAATGAAGAAAATAAACCCGTCTTTAAATAAGCAAAAACACTAAATGAAAGACGGCACCTGGCGTTAGCACAGTCATTTTTTGACAAATACATTTTCGTTTCACTAAGCAGGAAGAATTTCTTCTTTGTAACTTTCCTTCAACAGTAAATAGAGTTCCTTACCAAGTTACAAAAGGTCTACCATGCGTTTGCATTTTTGGTATCGGCTATATTGTTAATCCTTGGAGAGACTTATTTAATGTTTTGTCTTTGTCATGTTTTAATTTTGCTTACCGTTAAAATATTGTTTTTACCTCTGTGGGTTTGTCACAATTTACGAAATTGACAATTAACCATTTTTTACTGAATTAAAGTATTGTATGCTGTCACAACAGTTTCCATTATTGCACTGATGTCACTTTGCGACCCACAGTTTGCAGCAGACGGATAGGAATGTCGCGATTGCAAACCACCGTTTTCAAATCAGATTTAAAGTTTTAGCGAAGGTGCATAGTTTTGGTTTTTTATTTGCGAATTTCTATCTCAGAGCGCCAAAAGTTATAAATCTTGCGCAACAAAATGCAGTCAACATTTTTGGCATAATCCTATTGTTGTTACGTGCTTTTTAGCATTAGTCAAAACTGTACCGTGCTTTTCAACATTCGTCGATTGGAAACTGGTGTCGTCGAATTAAAAACCATTTTTATGGTGTCCTGTAGTCATACATATTTAATGCCATATTTTGTCATCCAGTTTAGTTTTGTGTAATGATAGTAATGGTTTGCTTTTTAAAAACTTTTTTAATAAGTAGTGTTATCATGATTGTGTGTTGCTACCTTATCTCCTTGTTTTAGGTATATTAGTCACCTTGCGTTTTGACAATAGTTATTATTTACTAGGTTTGTTTTTTCTAATTTCTTTTTAGTATGCTGAAACGTGTTTTACGCTGTGTTTTAAAGTTTTCCACGTTTACCCTTTTTCACATTTTGGTACTTTTATGTTTACCTTCTAACTGATTAGTTACCTTTGGTATACGTTTACCGCCTGATGCACTTCAGTTTGTTTTAACTTCTCCCATATCATTGTTTTCGCAGCATTCTAGATACAACTTTTGGTGTAACCAACGAATAAAAATCGTTAGGGGCAAATATGCGTGTTTTCTCGTTTCTTTATTGTTATTGTCGTGAGCCTCTTTTTCCTGTGTTTTCGATTTTCCTGGTTTATCCAGTGCTGTATATGAGTTGAGTTGAGTTTATTTCGCTTGGTGAAAGACAACGTAGTAACACAATTGCACTAAATAATCACCAAGCCGGATATATAAAGACATCTAGGCTTAAACGTGCTTTTAAACTAGGGTTGTTCGGGGCTCGCCTTTAGTACAGTGTTCGAAGGCTTTTGAGAGCCTCATAAATAAGCGAGCACGCCGGGACACTACAGTCGCGTTAATAAAGCACCAGAGGAAGAGATTTTGTTTTCTCTGCTTTTACCATGTCTTTCGAGTGAAGAATTTCGTTCCCACATTTTGAATGTGGCGACAATATTAAAGGGTTTTTCACCTTTTAAATCTAAATGTATATTAATATATACTAAATATATTGAGCAAGCGTAAACGTACATAAATTAATCTATAAAGCAGCGATTCTTAACCGCGACTCCAAGGGCCGCATGTATGTTGCGGCTCTGACCAAACGAGACACAAAAGAGTGCCTGTGTGTTTGGCCGAGGAGGAAGTCGCGGTTAAAAAGGAGTTTTGTTTTTGGCTATACTGCGCGACCTATGCGACCATCATCTTGCAGGGTCATCGGGGCATGAAATCATTCAACGCGATTTTTGCATTCTAGCCAGCAGGGTTGCCGACATGGACGCCCGACTCCGTGTTCATCCGATGACGGTGCTTCAACTCCCAACGGAAGACAGGAACTAAAGGATGTGTTAGTTTAGAGTTAGACAGACGAACGGCAGTCCGTTTGTATGTTTCGATGTAAACTGAGAGGTGAGTTAAAAAGATAAACCAACCAACTTTCGTTTGTTTCAAATTTGAAGATTTGCATGTTTTACACTGTTTCAAACGCGTTAAAACGGAGCTGATGCGGCCGTCATGACAAGTGGTTTTCAAGCAACATCAGTTCGAATGTAGTCCGTTATTTTGATCCAAAAGTTTCGTAATGCTCGATTTTTTTAAGTCGACAGACAGTTGCAATTGTACTCGCCCTTCTCGATTTACACAGCTACCTCAGTTTTCGCATTCCTGTATTTTCATGGAAAATATTCGTTTTCATAATCTGATGATGCTAAGTGAGTGAACTTTTACGCATGACTGTTCGTCACAGTGCCAAATTTAACTGAAACATGTTTCAGTGAAGTAGGATAGTTGGTTTTGTTAATGACGTGGTGTTGTGCGCTTTGGATATGAAACACATTTTTGTATCAAATGCCTAAAAATGCTGTCGTTTTTGGGAAAACTGTGAATTAGATTAGACTGAGAGCTTACTCGAAAATTCTAAATTAGATTAGAATTACCGCCATTTTGCTCTAATTTGCCCAATTAGACAACTAGAATTATCTAGTAGTCCAAGTCTGCGCAAAAATTCTGTAGGTCACTGTAACGTCCCTTGAATGCGTCCCGGTTATAGCGCGGAACGTCACAGGAGAAAGAAACGCGATTCCTAATGGCCTCCAACAAGCTGTTCACACAGATAGGGTGTTTTGTAGATTTTATGTGCAAACACATTTAATGTTCGTTAAATATCTAGTTGTCATCGAAAAATACCTTCCGATTGCTTGGTTTAACAGTTTTTTTACATTTATTTTTTCTTTTAACCAAAAATGTTCAATTAGCAACGCACTGATATATAATCTTTTTCATAATATGTTTTAAAGAAATAACTTAGTTTGAGGTTATACTTGAGAATTGAGCAGAAAATTCTTTGCCCAGAGTTGTACAAAACCGAATCAAAATTTTCACAAAATAAATCTATTGGGCCTGAAAGTTCAATTTGAATCTATGACACACAAATGTGCCCGAGTGTCAAATCAGGCCCGAATCGGGTCTAAATTATTTAAACTTTAGCCGTTTCAACGACATAATCCTTCAAAACCGGGGCCTCTTAAGCTTTAAAGTTTGATTCAAAACGCAAATGCTTCTGGTTTTGGCGTATTGGATTTCTATTCTGCGTAAAACTTTTTTGAAGTTCAAAGTTTTATAGTGTTGGTGTTGGTAAACTGTTTACCCCCCCCCCTGTCAATCTGTGCATCAAGTTAGAAATTAATTTAGGCTTTTTAGGCGCCATTAGATTAGTAGATTACATTAGTATATATATAATATAAGTATTTCTTTACATCAGTAATTTTGCTTAACTTTAGGCGCGAAATTTATTGCCCAGAGTTGTACAAAACCGAATCAAAATTTTCACCCAAATGTGGTCGAGGGTCAAGTCAGGCCCGAATCAAATCCGATTTGTTAACATTTTAGCCGTTTCAACGACATAATTCTTCAAAACTGAGGGCGCGTTCTCTTAAGCTTTAAAGTTTGATTCAAAATGGAGTAGGCTTCTGATTTTGGCGCATTGTTTCGGGATTTGTATTCTGCGTAAAACTTTTTTGAAGTTCAAAGTTTTATAGTTTTGGTGTTGGTAAACTGTTTCAGTGGTTCTTTTCTTACCATTTGCGTCCATGTGAATACGACAAACTAGAAACTGAGTGCTTGACTTTGTTTGATTTCTTAATATGAATTAATTATACATTTGCATTTGATGGTATTATATAGTACAATGTGACTCTACCAGGATTAGGCTTGAGTTTCATATCCTGTTTAATGATTAACCTATTATATTCAGGTCGCATCACACCTGCAAGGACCGATGATGGTAGCACAGTAGCAGAAATCCCCAGTACATCAATAAGCACAGGTAAACCAACGACAAAAGACACGCGCTGTGATCTGGTAATAGGATACAGTGTTACAGAGAAGTCTCAATTTTCACAAACAGTTTTGTCAATGCCCAGTAAGCGCTTGAGTTGCTCCAACACTAAGGGCTCATACGTACAAAGCCTACCACTAAAAACCATTAACAGCTCAAACCGTAACGTTTTGTCGAAAAGTGATTGGACAAAACCTCATTTGAACTTGCCAAATACACTGGATAAGATTTTTAAATTAAGTCTCTTTGGTGCTAGAGATTTAAGTACCGTTCAATGTCCAAAAACTTTAATGTGTGCAATATAATCATTGAGCTTCGCTCATAGAAGAGTATATTCTTCATTGTCTGTTTCAGTTTATCAATTCAACAATTCAACTATTGTTCAACCGTCGATTGGCGCAAGCGGGTCCAGTGCTTTCATCATGGTTGGTGTGACAAATGAAGAAGGCCTTCTGTTGGTTGGCGTGACAGACTCCTTAGGAGACGAGGAAAAAGATGCCGCTGTACGAATAATTGAGAGATTAAGTGGTTCACCTTTGGGATTACAGGCAGTAAAAGCGGCAAGGACACCTGCAATATCCTTTAATATGTACTTGGAGAATCTAGAAGATAAATATTTGGTCCACAAAATTATAAAACACGAAGAAAAGCAGCTAAAAGTAAATCATTTGCACAAAGCAATTTTATTCCTTCTAGTTCCGGAAGGCGAAGAAGAAGACGCACTTAGACGATGGAAAGCCATTTTGTCTCTCAGTTTGCTTCACCATGGTAACATACCACAAGCACTAATAGGCAGGGTAATGCAAAACATGAGGGAAGAAAATCAAAACAACAACCTTGCCCATTGCAATTATCTGAACAGGAAAAAATCAGACGAGTTAATTAACATGCTGTGCAACTATGGAATGTGCAAAGTTACTGGGGATGAGTATATGAACAAGTATGTGACATTTCATGAGGTGGTTTTTATAGCTGTGCGTCTTTACCTGGATGAAGTTGATGGGTTATCTGTAGCTGTTTATCCTCCCCCCCCCCGGATGAGTATATGAACAAGTATGTGACATTTCATGAGGTGGTTTTTATCGCTGTGCGTCTTTACCTTGATGAAGTTGGTGGGTTATCTGAAGCTGTTTATCCCACAATCAAATCGGTTGCAAGTATTGTCCACAAGGATTTGCGAAAAACAGAAAACTTTAAGTTTATGGACGAGATGATACCACACATGCAATCAGTATTGAAGTGTTGTACCGATAGTGGGAATGATGTTCTACTACAGTTATGTTGCAGCCATTTGTACGAAGTTATTGGTTCCGTGTTAGGTACGCAACAAATCCAAGGCGAGGAAGTTTCGCAAGGTGAAATTAACCTCATCAAATCACTTTCCATCCTGTTTGACATACTGTGTTCTCAAACCGGTGTCGATATGGCCGTTGATTTATTAATTTTACCTGCCTCTGGAGAAAGTGTGGAAGAGCGAGCAAAATTTATCCTGGATAAGTGCACAACTACAGGGAAAAGTCTTCTTCATGCCAATTTCAATATCGAAACCTATATTTCCCTTGTTTTCCAACCCAAACAGGACCAAATGGATTTTTACAGCAAAAAAGCAAGTGTTGATGTCAAACTGCTTCTTAAAATTGCCGCAGAAAATAGTATCCCCCTTCAGCCATCAAAGATAAGTGAGTTTCGAAGGAAGTCAATGCCACTGTTCTTGGAGAAAAACATTCTTTATCACACGTTTTTGGCAGAGCGCATTGTATCAATTCTACATACGTTAAGTAGGCTTTTAATATATTTCCAGGGTGACATAACATTACAACTTCGGAATCGTTTCACATCTTTCTCAACCATGGCTCTGACAATTTGCAAAGAAATTGAAAAAAGGTTTAGAATCGCACCTATATTTCTGCGTATCAGTGCGACTGCATTGGCTAGCATCCGTCAGAAAGGACTCAACAACTTTTCAGATCCCCCCCCCCCCCCCCCCCCCCCCCCCCCCCCCCCCCCCCCCCCCCCCCCCCCCCCCCCCCCCCCCCCCCCCCCCCTTATGAGTGAGGAGACCAACAATACATTGCTCTATGAGCACGGGATGCTAATAAAAGTCGAGCGGCAAGAATTTGATTTTCTTACTCACCTGCGTTCAGTGGTTCGCATTCCCCCCCCCCCTTATGAGTGAGGAGACCAACAATACATTGCTCTATGAGCACGGGATGTTAATAAAAGTCGACATGCATGAATTTGATTTTCTTACTCACCTGCGTTCAGTGGTTCGCATCAACGCAAAGCTTATTTCGCTTGGTGGTGTCGAAAACTTCAGTGTTGACGAATCTGATCGACAAAGCGAACTTTTAAACAATAAAGCCAAGTCCAACTTGAAATGGAGTGTGTCTATCAAGGGTATAATTTACTGTGGAAAGTACTGGGCTGCCAAAAAGAAATACGAAAAAGCAGTAGAGTTTTTTGAAACTGCATTGGGGACTGAAGGAATAAAAGGCACTAGGATGTACCCCTGGGCGTGCTACAATCATGCAAGAGCTGTTTGCATGGGAAAGCTGACGGGGCACGTAAAGAAAAGCAAAGAACTTTGTGTCAACATTATGAAACAAAGAAATGAAGTATCACGGGATCTGCTGGAAAAACTAGAAAGTTCTGTAAAAAAGTTGGAAGATATGGTGGCTGAAACGGCCACGATTTCAAGAAATCTAAATGAATAAGAACTGGCCCCTTTGCAAGGGTCAACAAACATTTTTCGGGGAATGACGCGCAATTAGATGTAGCATATTACTAGCCCTAGCGCAGCCTCTACCAAACTGGGTTGTGCACAGCCATTCTTTTTGCAATCTAATTTAAATTTACATGGTTCGATTGTTATGTTGTAAAATTATGTGAAAATCTCTCATTCCATAACAAGTAACAAAAGAAGGCAACTATTTGCGCACAATTAATATTTTGAGTCTTGTTTTTTTATGTGGCAAACTTCCGTTGTAACTTTTAGTTGAAAATAATCTTTAATCTCGCTGCGTAAAACTTTTTGCTGAGAGTAAACCATTTTTCTATGTTTAACTCAAGCTTAATGTTTTTTTTTAAAAACCCTAATTACCGTCGGGGGGCGGATTTGACCCGCGTGCTGTATTTTTGTTACCGGTGTCCTTTTATGTAGGTTTGTAAACATGACAAAGTTCGTGCGGATTTTCGGGTCAGGTTCGTTTTCAGGTTTAAGAAAGCACGGACTAGATACGGGACTCAATTTTAACTTTGCCACATAAGCGTTGTGATTTCCCTTTTCTTGCTTTGTGTCCCTGTACTCAGAGTGCGTGTAATGTTGTGTTTCGTACAGCAATTCATTGTGTGATTGCCTAAACCAGTTTTGAGACGCCTATTCTTGTTGATTTTTTCGGTAATTTGCTTACTTGTAGTTTCGCATAGAAACCTTCCTCTCTTTTTTTATTGGCCAAAAACAGACGGCTTTCTATATATACACTCATCTTGCTTTTAAAATGTTGCCAACAGTGAGGTACAGATGCTTGTAGTTGCTGTCAGGGCAATTTTTGGTATATTAGAAACATCAGTTTTTTTGTGTGACATGGACAAACCATGATTACAGCTCGGTACAAAAACTCTGCGGACCTATAGGGTTCCGAGAAGCACTTTTGCGGGGTTCGCGAAAAGGTTGTACGTACCCCTATAATCTTATTTGCCGTCACTTTGTGCCACTGAATAGGTTTAAATAGAAGGAGGATGAGAGATCCGCTGTCTCCATTACTAAACAATAGCCTTTATTGCATGACAACTATCAAATATGCAATTGTTCGCGCACAATCGTAATGTTTTCTGTCTTGTCTGTGATGTCACAAATTGTCTTTGGATCATTGTTATGTGTAATTTTGCATAATAAGCTAAAATTCTGCAAATATACATTCGTATTGCTAAAATACACATTCAGGCTTAAGGTCCGCGAGTCCTCGATATAATGACAAAGGGGCCGTTTTGAAAAAATAATGAAAAAGTTTGAAAACCACTGAGCTAGATGGAAATTCCCAGGGTTGGGTAACGAGTCCTTTTAGTCGAGTCTCAGGTCAAGGCAAGTCAGTAGGGGTTCGAGTCCCAAGTCGAGTCAAGTCAGAAGGGGTTCGAGTCTCAAGTCGAGTCAAGTCAAATGAGGTTCGAGTCTCAAGTCAAGTCAAGTCAAGTCATTAGCGGTTCGAGTCAAGGCAAGTCCCAAAAAGTTAAGTTTTTGCAAGGACAGGTTAAAGGTTTGGATAGTTATTCTATTTGTATGGTTCATCGCGACTTTTTTACGGACCCCACTTCATTCCAGTCAATCCAGTGAACACCCCCCCCCCCCTTCCTCTCTTTTTTTATTGGCCAAAAACAGACGGCTTTCTATATATAACTCCCCCCCCCCGCTAAAATACACATTCAGGCTTAAGGTCCGCGAGTCCTCGATATAATGACAAAGGGGCCGTTTTGAAAAAATAATGAAAAAGTTTGAAAACCACTGAGCTAGATGGAAATTCCCAGGGTTGGGTAACGAGTCCTTTTAGTCGAGTCTCAGGTCAAGGCAAGTCAGTAGGGGTTCGAGTCCCAAGTCAAGTCAAGTCAGAAGGGGTTCGAGTCTCAAGTCGAGTCAAGTCAAATGAGGTTCGAGTCTCAAGTCAAGTCAAGTCAAGTCATTAGCGGTTCGAGTCAAGGCAAGTCCCAAAAAGTTAAGTTTTTGCAAGGACAGGTTAAAGGTTTGGATAGTTATTCTATTGTATGGTTCATCGCGACTTTTTTACGGACCCCACTTCATTCCAGTCAATCCAGTGAACACATCCCATCAACGTCCCTTTCTTAGAGTAGGGTCAACTTTAATGAAACACGTTAATTGACACTCATTAAACAGCTTGGACAAGAACGTCAATCTGGTCAAAGGAGTTTTTGAAAACCCCAAATTGTTTTTACTGCATGCGCTAGAGCGTTTGTACATTAAAATAAACGCTTAAAAGCGAATACTTGGCCCTGACATGTACTGTATTCGTGTACCTTAAACTAAGCAATAAGTACATTGCTTAATGCCAGCGTAAGAAAGTTTGTGCATGTAGCAGTGACGTTA
>QLIY01001682.1:0-31103 GCA_003260075.1 Phallusia mammillata
TTTGGACCCAGACCACTTAAATGTGTTGCAGATGATGAAATAAGACCCACTCATAGCGTTAGTTCTCCAACCTATGTTTATGACAATGAACCTCTTTACGATGATGTGCCTAAAAACGATACAATGGGTAAGGCTGTGTTTTCAAACAAGTGAAACACCAACAGTAACTTGACTGTCTTTCATCAGGTGCTTATGAAACCACTATCATTGGAAAATCAGACGCACCATATGAGGACTGCAACCGTTTGAAATGATGTTGAAGTCTGACATTTTTTGTGTTAATGTTAATTATACTTCCTGTCCGAATTTTTGTACTGCTTTGTTTGTTTTCCAAGAAAATATCCCAGTATTAGCGTCAAAACAACCTTCAAATAAGGATATTTTTTGTGTAGGGGCGGGCAATTGCTAGGGCAGCTAAAAAGGTTCGATTTTGTTGCCGTCTAAAATTACAAAAACTTGCTTAGATCTGTATAGGCCAAAGGGTGTCCAAAGAATGGCCCGCGGCTGTTGTTTTAAATTATGTTTTGTCACAGTAGCCATAGTTTGCATAAAAGTTTTGACAACTTCACGCAAAAACTTCCCATGGTACTTTATTTTCTAGTAAAATCGAGGTTTATGAGGTGCTGACGCAAAAAATTCATCAATTTCCGCAAATTCCCAATATCGGTGTTCAAGTTCTGAGGTTAAAAACTTAACGTTAACCCGCGGGTGTATTTACCTGATGACGCTTATTTTTATTTCGCTTCAAAAAGTTTGAAAGCCAAATCTTGTCATGCAGTTTGATTTGTCTGCAAGAATAACGAAATCGTTGCAANTCTAGTAAAATCGAGGTTTATGAGGTGCTGACGCAAAAAATTCATCAATTTCCGCAAATTCCCAATATCGGTGTTCAAGTTCTGAGGTTAAAAACTTAACGTTAACCCGCGGGTGTATTTACCTGATGACGCTTATTTTTATTTCGCTTCAAAAAGTTTGAAAGCCAAATCTTGTCATGCAGTTTGATTTGTCTGCAAGAATAACGAAATCGTTGCAACTTTGCTAATGGGATATTTGTGCTCTAATCGGCCAGTTGCTTTTGGTGGTTAACATTATTTTACTTAAAAAAACAATACTGTTGGTCTCATCTATGACGTCATATGCCCAGTCCGGTCGATCGCCCTGTCCGATGTATCAGCGGTCTCCCCTACACCATTTCAACATTATAATTGCAAACTATAACGTTGTCATGAAACTCCAAAACACAATAATCTTATTTTCTCCGAATAAGGTCAACTTACTAGCATTTGAAGAACCAGTGATCAACGACACACGCATTTGTGGCTAATAAAGTTTTGCAAAAAGTATTTATTTAACACGAATATCAATACAAAATTAACGAAACAAACGTTTTATAGTTAACAGGTGCATATTATGTTCAGTGACATATTTAAGATAACAATACTGACCCCATTCTTTTTTATTACACCGCTAAAGAAATGTACAAAATGTTAACACTGGATGGAACATTTTCTGGATTGAGCTATTTGGGGCAGATTTTGTTTCTAAAACTAGAGATGTGCTCATTAGACAGGTAACACTGGGACGACAAAACAATTCCTTACATTTACAAACGCATTATACAGCGATAACATTTTATGTATTTTTGCATCTTCATTTCAATCGAATTTTGTGGTTGATTTTGCATTGTCGTGTGTGCGATCTGTAAAACAGATTAACCCAAAACCTTTGAACCTTTAAACCTGTTTGTATAAAAAGTCAAAACACAAAAGTAGCTAGGCGAAGTAATAATATTTGACAATTCAATAATTTGGGAAACTTTTACCCTTTTCATATTAAATACATACAAACTATTTTTCTCGTAATGTAGATTACGTGTTAGGTGTGAGTTTTACACGGTCCGCATTGCTAATCCGAGTGACATAGCGTATGTGGCTGTATTCTATGGTGGTCTATTTACCACAAAATCGGCCTACACCTTCTGTTAACATCTACCTATTAAGATAAACATAAATGCAAAACTGGGATCAGCCCTGAAGCGTCTATGCAGACCAGCGATCACGACACACTTATATATACATCATAGTACGCCAGGCCCATTTAAGGCGCCATACCGAAACAAGGAGTAGGCTAAAAAATCTATGCTCTGCCATATGACGGTGAATGCTTGGTGACCGGCTTGTTCGGTATGGCGCCTTCAATGGGCCTGGCGTACAGTGATTTGTGATGTGATCTACCTTACCTATGTAACAGTCCTTACCATTCTGTTTTGGTTTGCCATTACTTTCCGGTGCATCTGAAATTGATAGTTTGGTGGTTTTACTACCGGAATAGAACCTAAAAAAGGAACAGTAGAACTTACTTGAATCATTGCAGCAGTCGCCAACAGAATTGTTTTTGCATCCCAAGAAAAGCAAACCAACAATGACAATAAGTGCAACACCCAATAAGCAGCCCAGAGTGATGACGGCTGTATTGTCGACTAAAGGACACATTTATGTTTAGTCAAGAATTTTGGTAATATCTTTACAATCATTTTACCTGCGGCGGTTTTTGTGATCACCTGTTTGTCTGAAACAAAATAAATCAAACACCAGTAGTATCAATTTGTTATCTAAATAACTTTTGAAGTTGGTGGAATGGTGTAACGTACCTTCTACATTTAATGGAATCTGTCCAACATTGACACTGTTGAATGCCCAAACGCTAATCAACAATTTGTCATCCGTTTTCAGCAATGGGTAAATCACCATACCAAACACCACTTCGGTCGCATGTAAATTCACACTGTAACGTCATAAAATGTTAGAATTGTTTTTTATTTAAACTGCGCAACCATTAAAACTCTAATACCTATAGAATGTTCGTTCTTGCAAAGTGTTTAAAACCCGACTACCCGTTGCAACGCTGTCTGGAGAAACTGAGCATTGTCCGGTGCTAGATAACGACGAATATTGGCAGGAATAAAGTTCCTAAAAAACAAATAAAATCTAAAGAAATTGTTTTTGAATCAGCATTTTTTTGGTACCGTTTCGTTTGCCCTCCAACTAATTTGTATATCGTCGATTTCAAATCCAATAGAGATTTTAGCTGAGTCGCCGACTTGCGGTGGGCCATTCTCCGAAGTTTCAGATTCGATAGTCAGTGATCTGTTTGCTGTAGAACCGCGTGAACAATTATGTATAATAGAAACACGTTGTCATTTTAAATCAGCTATTCCTACCAGGCATAATACTAATTTTAAACAAACTTTTGCAGCCAGGCATAGTATAAAGTTTATAGAGCTCTTCTGGCTAATGTATTTTTATTCCGACGTTTCGACGTCCTATACAGGTCGTCTTCAACAGGAAAAATAACACTGAATGCGGCTAGTACAGTGCACGATAAACAAAACATTTTTCCTTTGTTGATATTCCACTGTACTAGTCGCATTCAGTGCTATTTTTGAAGACGACCTGTACAGGACGTCGACACGTCGGAATAAAAATACATTTGCCAGAAGAGCTCAATAAACTTGGCGTTGTCATTTTGCAACATTTTGACGAAACTACTCTTATTGCATCATTTCATTTAACACCAGCTATGACAACTAGTTTTTAGTTTAAGTCCGCGCGCTTTGAACTACCCAATACGTACAAAAACGAATTTTGTTCATTTTTAGTTACGACAAAAGTTTTTAGTAGTGCTTATACTTACGTGACACACAAGTTACGTCCCAGCCTCCATCTTCGTTGCAATAAGCGGTGCCACCACATTCCAATTCCAACGTATTAGTATAGTTACCTTCAGGTAGGACTTCCAAACAGTTTCCACATCCTTGGATGTCAGTTGCATTACATTTAACTAAAACATGACATACTGAATAATTATGCACGTAAACTGATATTACATTACTTTTTAACATACTGTCTGGTAGTTTAGATCAATGAAGAATATTACAGACGTAATTACCAAAAACGCAAGTGTTGTAGGTTATCGAATATGTTCCATCTGATTGGCATATTCCTGACGCACTACCAACAAAGCTATTTCTACATTGAAAATCACAAGGTTTCTCTAATTTGCAGTTATTTGCCGATGTCATATTAACGCCATCCGAAATGCCGTCGCCCCACTGGGTACATTCTAAAAAACAAAGAATACTTATTTCGCTTGGTGGCGCTACCTAGCTGTTCAGCTTTGTTTAGACTTAGGACTACTTACCATCAACTACTTGGAAACTCGTCTCACAAAACACTTTGTTACCGAACGCTTCAAAATTGATGTTTACATTTCCATCGCTCATCTCCAAAAGACCGAATTGCATTTTAAAAAGGATTAAGTTGTCTGGAGTGGTTTCAATTCTAAAACAAAACAACATCTTATGTTTAAAGTTATAAATGAGTTGAAACATACTTTGGGTTTATCCTTGTTTCGTAAGAGCTGGAATGAATTGTGCAAGTGTTGTTGGTGTCCTGTCTGTATTGACACGAAGAAACATTCTGGAAATACAAACAAATATTCACGAAATTTAACAACTTTTTGGCGTATTGCCTAACGTCTTCAGTGTTTTTTAACAAGTTTTTAAAAAACAAAGTTTTTTTTACTTGCCTCCCTATTGATGAAATGTACAACTTCAAAATTGGCAGGTTTAATTGCACAAGAGAGAGTTGCATAAGTTCCCACCATTCTCATTCCATGAGGATAGTTTGAAATAGTTCCATTTTCTAAATTATTAACAAGTTTTAGTGCCGCTAGATAGTTACAAAAGCTGACAGATCATTGGTTCTCTAAACAACAAAATCTAAAATGTAACGTTTTGTCAATAACACTTCCCTGCACAAAAGCCGTTTTATGTAATTATTTTCGACAACAGATTGATTCGATTAAACGATAATGTTTAAATCTGCTGCATCACTGCGCTAGGTGGTTAAACTAGTCAAAACGGCCTATCTTTTATTAGCAGCTGCACGGATAAGACCCCGTAGATCGAATAATATGCACTATCTTTGGTAAAAATATGTTTGTTTTGCGGAAATTGATTGTTCGAATATTGTAATGGGAAGCGTATGTATTAACATTTTCGTTGATCCTTCAAATGGGCTATTATTTTCTCCGGTGTCGTTGGCTTGTTAATAGATATTATGGGTAGGGTGTATCGATTAACAATAAAGGCCATAAATTTTACCGTGTACCTGGAAAATAGACAACATTCCATCCTCCTGTAGCATTGCACCAAGCTGTGGCGTTCGTTCCATCACATTGCAAGTCAACGTATTCACGATAGTTTACTATGGAGTTTGAACTTACAAGACACGGTTGTAAGTTTGTAGGATCACAAGTAACTGAAGACAATTTGAGAAACACATAGAAGCACTTTACTAAATTTATTGACAATTTGAATTTAAAAAATCAACTTTTGTCAGAGTTCCTGACTTATTTAAAATGTGGTTAAACTTACGACACTTTTGTACCTGCTTTATTTTTAACAACAGGTTTAGTTCTTCATTGCAAATAACTATCGTTCGAGATAATACGATTGTTTGTTATGGAATGCTAATGCAAATCCCTTTGATCAAAACAACAATAAAATAAATTAACCCTGTAACTTTTCTCACCGGGTGTGCAGTTTTTAGTAATCGCAAACGTTGCGTCATCCTGACAAACTCCTTCTAAACCAGTATAACCCTCCTCACAGCAAGGTAGAGATTTGGTGCAGCCAATACCACATGAATCATTCATTGCTGAGCACTTCGGATCGCAAACTGAAAACAAATACCCATTACAGTATTTGATCAGATGACACAACAAAAAATGTTTAGCACAAATATGTTACTTCTTCCTAAATTATGTACCTGTAACAACTTGGTAATTTATTGCTTTTAGAGTGTTGCCACTATTATCCGTAACCTTGATTTCTGTTGTATAGTCTTCGGCCCTTGTTTCTATGTTCATGTCAAATGGAATTGGATCCTTTCCAAAGTCAACTCTGAGACGTTAAAAACTAATAAAACGCTTTTGTTTATGAGATAAATAACCACTCTTTCTTACGTGTAAGTGACTCTATCTGTAGAACCGGGAGACTTTGAACAAAATTTCGCCGAAATACTTTGATCAATGATGCATTGCACAACATTCTAAGTTTTTTATGTTAAATATCGTTATAATTGTTACACATTTAAAGCGACATTACCGTGTTGTTTAATTTCCAATACACAATAAAATCGACATTGTTAAAAGCAGTTGATATCTTTGCTATTGAACCATTGACTTGTTTGCCTGTCTTTGATTCCAGCTCAAGTGGTTTTGCAACTATATTACAAACAGTGGTTATTTAACTGACAAAACTAGATAGTGAAGGAGAACCTACCTTGTGAAGAAACCATTTGCATGTTTGAAAAAAATTGTAACAAAACAAAGATACAAAATAATTCTGTCATAATTCACTTTCTCTGGGTAAGCAGATACTGTTTCACCCACAAACACTAAGCACAAGCTCATTGAACTACTAAACTTAATGCACACGGACAAAAAAAGCGCGATGTTTACTTAAGAATGTTAATCCATTGGCTGGTTCTCAACAACACGGTGCATCTACTCTGTGGCAATGTTGCGATACAACGGGTTCCAGATGCTCGTCCAACTAATTTTTCTCTGTTTGTCGTTTACAAAAGGTCTCTCACATATGCTTTGTGAAGGTGCAGGTTAGTATTTAAAAATATATCTT
Source organism: Phallusia mammillata (assembly GCA_003260075.1). NCBI lineage: Eukaryota > Metazoa > Chordata > Ascidiacea > Phlebobranchia > Ascidiidae > Phallusia > Phallusia mammillata. The sequence continues at coordinate 6,704 of QLIY01001682.1, forward strand.
ACTGATAACAATTCATATTTTGCATAAGAATACGTTTACTGTAGGTTAAACAAACATTTATGTAAATATGCAATATTTTTTCCCGTTCGCCACTCTTGGTAAGAAAAAATGCATCCGCAATTGACGTTACGTAGTAATTTCTGCGCTTGTTGAAGAAGGTCAGCTTGTCTAAAAAATGTAATGACTGGATTGCATTGAAGAGGTCAAAACCGGTCAAATATTTTGGTGTTGATAAACATGTTGTTTTATTTGGTTTTTATTGTTTCTCACTGCAAGATCTTGCAATGTATTATTTAGAGAACAGTAGTTCTGGTGGGTCGTTGTTGCCAAACCGCACAATATGGGCCACTGGTTACGTCGGAACACTTTACACATTCAATAGTACGTCATCTATTTCGCTCACATGGAACATCACACTTTCAGATGACAGAAACGATGGAGCAAGTCACACGTGTAATGGTACGATCATTATCTCACAAAACTTCGACTCTATCGATGGACTAAATTCAACTGTTCGTGGGAACTGTTGCTTTCCTTTGTGGTCAACATTTGATGTAACCCTTCCGCTTAATCAAACGCTAAATCAAGCCTGTTTGCGGGTCAAAAGTAACGGAGTTTGGGCAACCAATATTGTTTCGCAAGGTAAGTCATGATGAAATAAAATAAAATGATTTGTCACATAAATGACAACATGCGTATCTGCTCTTTTTTGTGACTCATGTTGTTTTAGTGGCAGCATGCATTGTTTACACACTTTTTTGTATAGCACGATTTTGCAACGGGTAAATGGTACTGGTACATGGTTTATACCAAAACCCTTTATTACTAAAAAGCAGTTTACAAATAAGTCATGAATGTAGGTGTATGTGTTATAATTTCAAATGATATCTGCCTTGCACGTAATCGCAAACTTTAGACCGCTCTCTAGTATCAAGCCAAACATGCTGTGTGATTGTGGTTATATTTCTTTGTACTAAAATATAATCTGTTACAGATTGTCCGTTCACTTTCGCAAACAATGTGACAGTAGTAAATACAACACAAAACCCAGCTGTGTACCAGACTTCCGGGCATTTTAGTTGCCCAGACAATAGCCAGCTATTTGAGTACGGACAGCTATTAAACACCAGTAACACGACGTGTTTGGAAACTGCTGAGTGGAGTGGTCAAGAATCTGTGGAATGCTGGTCAGGTGCTACAACTTATGATTTAGTGTGCAATACAACACTTTATGAATTAAATACATCTAAACCTTAGACATTTGCTGATTTGAGACACGAGTGCAAATGTTTTTGTAGCACCAAAAGTTACTTTGTCCACAAACTCGACAGACGGATTTGTTGGTGACTTTCTTTTGATATCATGCAATTATACGGATACAATTCCAAACGGACGTTCAAGTATATATTACATTGGAACTTCTGGACAAAACATTGAAAAGGTTATTTTGTATTTTTTTGTAAATCTACATTTATTATATTGTGTTATTGCAAGGCACGCGACACTGCTTTTATTTGCAAAATGTTAAAAACACTGTTTATCGAAAATTGCGCGTTTAGTGTCAGGTTTAAGTCGAACAACAGACCCGGGCAAGTCTTACAACATAAAGCAAAAATATAACTAGTTTTAAATCTTTTTTGTTTGTAGAACACCGCTCTGTCCCTTGAATTAAAAAGCGAACACAATGGTGTTAATATATCGTGTCAAGCAGATACACCTTTTACCCAAGTTTTCAACGAAACAGGAAGATCACAAGCTATAACACTGGAAGTTTTTTGTAAGTATGCGACATAATTAAAGTAATTTATGATTTAACATGCGCAAATGACTTTTACAAACCTCGCAGACGCTCCAAAAACTCATGATTCAGTCGTCAACTGTACGTGGGATCAAGTAAATAGCAAACATTGTTATTTAAATTTTACTTCCCATCCACAGTCAAAAAACTTTACATTGTCATCAAACGGTAAGGTTTATTTGCTCGCCATAGTTTTGTTGGTAGGTTCTTTTTTAAAGTGAAGATATCGTGTTTACTAGGAAAAAATGTAAACTGCACAGAATGTGATTTTAAATACAACGAGAAGAACAATGATTTTCAACTTTTTTTCCTTATATTACAGGTGTGTTGTTATTATTAGTCTATGAACATTTGTTGATTTTTGTATTTGTCAAATACATAAAGAGCTAAATAGATGTCCAGTAAAAAGTTATACATAGATAAAAATCAACATTAATTTCTAACTAAAAGTTTTTTTACAAGATTAGTACCATGAAGTGAAAACAAGCGAGGTTCACAATGGCTTTATAGATAAAAAGACTTCTCATTATTTCCTTCCAGTTTCCTTAATAACAGTTTCTTTGTTTTCAGTCGACAGGCAAGGACGAAATTTATTCGTTGAAAATCTACTCAGTCAAGTTTGCAGACATACCCCTTGAAGCAGAGTTTCGAATATCAGCTGAAATCGATGGTGGAAACGGGGACTTAACATTAATTATAGCAGTAGTTGTTTCTGCTGTAGTGGTGGTGGTTTTGATTGCGGCATTGGGAATATTTATTTACAGGCGCAAAATAAAGTTTAAACGTCAAGGTAATGTCTGGATTTTATACTTCTTGTAATCAGAACGTTTGTCTAAAAAGTGTAAAAAACATTTTCTAAGTTTGAGTTCAGTTGCTTTTGGTTTTATTGCTAATTTCGTTAGACTCAAACAACGAAAACATTCCACCTCGCGGGACAGAAAATTTTGACAATGTGGAAGATTCAACCGATGTTGATGAAAATGTAGATGTGATGCAAAAGACCAAATCAAGTAAGATATCTGACTGGAAACAAGAACACGTCGAGACTAAACGTGTGTAATTTTAGAAACAAAATTTATAAAAAAGGAATTGGCAAAATCTAAACACTCTGGAAATACCCCCCCCCCCCCCCCCCCCCCCCCCCCCCCCCCCCCCCCCCCCCCCCCCCCCCCCCCCCCCCCCCCCCCCCCCGTTAACTCCATTGATTAGATATCGCTGTATATGTTTATTATTTGCAGAAAAAGAAGAACGAATAAATCCGTTGTATGCTGCGTCAACAGCAACCGTGGCGGAAACATACACAGTTGTAAAGAAAACAAAGACGACTGTAACCTGTAGGCGCATAGCGGCACGAAATAGTATATAATGCTAGTTTTAAATTTGGCATTGAGGCCAAAAAGCTTCAAGCCAAGAGTCTCAGTTTTTTTAAAAAAAATAACAAATTTTTTTATTCATTTCAGCTCGGGAGTTTGATTTGCATTCAAATGCGCCATGCAATGATGAAAAAGAAGATAGAATAAATCCATTGTATGTTCCATCATATCAAACATCTCAACTGAATAAAGATAATGACGGTAAATAACTGTGACTTTCACCATGTCGTGTTCATGGTATGAAAAAATTTTCTGATCTTCTACCAAAATCTTGAAGCATCAACGAGCGGTTTAGAAGTGAGACCACCACCCCCCCCCCCCCCCCCCCCCCCCCCCCCCCCCCCCCCCCCCCCCCCCCCCCCCCCCCCCCCCCCCCCCCCCCCCCCCCGTAACTCCTTTGTTTATTAATATCATAATCCAACAAACATTTTTATTTTATCCTTTTTTTGCTTAGCGCAGAACTATCCAACGAGTGACCTGCACGCAGCAGATGTAAGTGATAAACAAAAGAAGGCCCATGAGCTTTAGAAAATTCGATATTTGGGCATTGACTATATTTTTAGGAATCAGAATCTTTTAAACAATATCTTTAAAATCTGGTTTTTATTTTTGGATTTCGGATTTTCTTTGAAGCCACGTATTAATGCCTGTTGCTATTTCATTATCCCGATAGCTTGAAGGAATGTATAGTACTTTCTAGATAGCTAGGATACAAACATGGTACCGCTAACATTTGCGGCTTTTCCTAAATATCTCTTGTTGAAATCAGGTGTCAACCAGCAACGAATAGATGAGATTACAAACCCAACCAAACTATTTGGAACATGGCTTTGTCGCTCTGTGTGTAAATATTATATGCCAAAGTTGTTTTGTTTTTGCCAATAATTTGCTTTTTGAAAATGAATCCCGCATTAGCATTTTGACCTAATTCAAAGGTTAATCCGAATTTTATTGTGTCGTCGTCAATGCATTGCTTATAACATTTAAAATGCGTCTGGTTTTGCTAATACTTAATAATAAGCATGCAAATATGTACATTTTTGTAATTGTTGTGGTAGATAAAAAGGATTAAAATGCGTTTTACTTGAGGTTAACAAAATGAAAATGGAACTGCTTTAATTTGGTGGAAAGCGTTAAATAGTCATTAGTTTGTCGCGAGTATTGTTTGGCATTGTGAAACGAAAGCAATTAAATGTTTCATGTTCATGCAATATGGTCTGTTTTTCATTTTCACTTTACAGCTGCAATGTACGCAGGTCGTGCTTAAAAAATTGTGCTTAACCACTAAAAATATTTGGAAATTCTGTTGAAAGAACGTAAACTTGATAGTGTTTGCTTGTTCGTTTTTGACTTTGGTTGTGACAAATACATTAAGAGCATGCTCATCTATAAAATGGCATTGCTGTCGTCATTGTTTCTCCTTGAATGTAACATATGTTGCTTGGTTCATGATCGCATTTAACGACAAACACTGCACTAAATATATCATGTGCATCGTATAAACACTTGTCCGCTAAAATGTAAATTACTTAATTTACAAACACTTGTTTTTTCTATTGCATAGTAGCAAATACCAAATTATCGTTCTTATAAGAAACTCGGCAATTGCCTTAAACTCCACGTTTAACATTTCGTTTGACTGCAATACTTTATCTTAAACGCTTGAGTTAAACATTAAAAGGAACATTAAAAGAAATTACAATTTTCAGGTTAATTAGCTGAAAAAGCATTTAAAATATGTTTTCTGGAATTTAATTTCGATAGGTTGATTTGAAATTAAACAAATATAACTTTCAACAAAAGTTCAAAACCGACAATAGTGTTAAATGTATTTTTGAAGTTTACAAACCAAGCAACATTTATGGCCTCAGTTCCAAGTACCGACAAGTATGTTTGTGTGGTGTTTTTTAGGGGGTTCATACAAAAGCAATAAACTTTGTTAGTTACGCCTGCTTACCATCTGTGTTCGAATTCACACCCCCCCCCCCGTAACTCCTTTGTTTATTAATATCATAATCCAACAAACATTTTTATTATATCTTTTTTTGCCTAGCGCAGAACTATCCAACAAGTGACCTACATGCAAGGATGTAAGTAATAAACAAATAAAGGTCAATAGGAACCTTAATATTTACCAGTTTCTTCAAACTCTACGTTTTAATTTTTTGAACTCGAAATATATTTTTGTTTTCGAAGCCATTTACTTATGTCTGTTGCTGTTTATTATCTCAATAGCTTGAAGCAATCCATAGTATTTCGAGATTTTCAATGGTATAGCTAACTTACATTTTGCGACTTTTTCTAAACATCTATCAATTTAGGCGTCAACCAGCAACAAATAGATAGGATTCCAAACCCAACCAAACAATTTGGAACCTGGCTTGCAGATCTGTGTGTACATATTATACGCCAAAGTTATTTGGTTAACGACTGGAATTTGCTAGTCGAAATGTAATGCGATATAGACGAAGTGCATGGAATTGTAAATTTCAATCCTTGGCCCTATTAAAGGTTAAACTGATTTTATTGTGTCATTCTAAGCAGTTGCTTATTGTTTATACCCAATTTGTCTGTTTTTGCAAATACTTATCAATTAGCATGCGAATATGTACAATTTTGTTATTGTAGTGGCAGAAAATTTGTTTTGCGAAATTTGATAGGTGTTTTCATTTAGGTTAACAAAATGTATGTGCTATAGCTTCTGTTGAAAGCATTAAATGGTCGTTAGTTTTACATTTTTATTGTTTGGCATCGAGAAACGAAAGTAATTAAATGTTTGACGTTTAGAAAATATGGTCTGTTTTCCCTTACCAACCACTTTACAGTCGCAATGTACACAGGTTGTGCTTAAAATAGTGTGCTTAACACATAATATTTGGAAAACTATTTGAAAGATCGTAACCTTTATCTTTTTTTCTGGTTCGTTTTTGACTTTGGTTGCGACAAATATGTCAGGTATATGTGCATCTGTTAAAATGGCATTACCGCCTTTATTGTTTCGCATTGAATTCAACATATGTTGCTTAGGTCATAATCGTATGTAAACAAAAACAACAAACACTACACTAAATATATTATGTGCATCGAACAAACACTTATCCACGAAATGTAAATTACCCAATTTACAAACACTCGTTTTTGTATTGCTCAGTAGCAAATACCAAATCATCGTTCAGATAAGAAACTCTGCAATTGCCTTAAACTCCACGTTTAACATTTCGTTCGACTGCATTTTTATACCTTAAACGTTTGAGTTAAACAATAAAAGGAACATTAAAAGGAATTACAATTTTCAGGTTAATTAGCTTAAAAAGGATTTAAAATATGTTTTTGAAAATTAATTTCAATAGGTTGATTTGAAATTAAACAAATATATAACTTTCAACCAATGTTTAAAACCGACAAAAGTGTTAAATGTATGTTTGAAGTAAAAACTAAGCAACATTTATGGCCTCAGTTCCAATAACGACAAGTATATTTTCTTTGTGTGCTGTTTTTTAGGCGGTTCATACAAAAACAGTTAACTTTGTTAGTTACACCTGCTTACCATCTGTGTTCGAATTCAACATAAACCTTAAATAGCCCTGGCATTGACGTATAAAGGTCATAAAATTTATTGCTTTCACTCTTACGAATCAATCTCCATAAAATGAGGCAGCAGGTTTTAACTCCCAGTAACCACAAATGGCTGTTGTTTAAACATTAACATAATTTTTATTTGCAGTTGCTTAGGCAATGCCATTATTACTTCAACAAGAATAAACTAGGCGAGCAACTGCCGAAGGTACAAATAATAAAAAAAAATTACATCCAATGAACTTGTTGAGATTTTATTGCCTTGTTTATAAGGACGATTAACAATGTTGCAACACAGAATAAAAAACAATGGGCGCCACCTTCAATTCTTAAAATATGCCAACTGTTTTGACAGGTATTCTACTTAACAGCTGCACGCGTAATTGCGTTAACTTGTGTAAGAAAACTAGAACATTTGTCTTTTGATAACATACTTTAATAGAGTTAACATTTGCTTTTTGAATTGCGAGAAAATCGGGTATCTCAGCAACATTTAAAATCAACGGTTGGGTTTAATGTGTTTGTACATTGAACCAACCAGTGAATCATTTGTAGGTTTAGTTCCTAGTAATGACAATAAACTCCCTTGTACACTAAAGCCCCCCCCCCCAGAACATTTGTCTTTTGATAACATACTTTAATAGAGTTAACATTTGCTGTTTGAATTGCAAGAAAATCGGGTATCTCAGCAACATTTAAAATGAACGGTTGGGTTTGATGTGTTTGTACATTGAACCAACCACTGAATCATTTGTAGGTTTAGTTCCTAGTAATGACAGTAAACTCCCCTGTACACTAAAGAAGTTAACTTTGACAGTTTCGCTTCAGTTTATGTGTACCTATTGAAGCCAGCCTCCAATACACAATAAACCTTAAAATAGCTTCGACAGTGACGCACATTCACGAGTCGTAAAATTTGGCGCCTTCAATTTCACGTGACGCAGTCCATAAAATAAGGCGTGATGTTCCAACTCCGTATAGTTTACAGCCGTCGACTGTTGTGTGTACATTCAACAAATTTGAACCTCTGTCTTGTTAAAGATAAGCGCAGAGGCTAAAAAAGCGCAAAGGCTAAAATAACGGTTTAAATAATTCGCCCCAAGGCCGTCGCCTTAAATGTGCAGACAAATCTGTTTTGTCCTGCATTCCACATTTGCCTTGAGAAGCGTAATGGTATTAACTTGCACAAGAAGGCAGTGAACTTATCTTTTTACAGTACTGCGCAATATATTTTGTAGAACAAAATCAAAAAATCAGTGTTCTTAATGTGTCATTAACAAAAAGCGACTTTACCCACTGTTTTTGACAAAAACAGCTTATCACATGAAGTACGTAAAACAAATTTACCAGGTTTTCATGTCTCAACTAATTTCAAATAAAAGGCATCTTTAAGTAGTGTTTTTTGGGCTTTAAGCTTTGTTATCTCGTGATTTTTGCGCAATGCATGCCGAAGTGAAAGTAATACCATCCGAATGGCCCAATGTTGATTTTTCCCAGGTCGTAAAATTTTTGTTCCAGCATTAAGCACACAACGACATCCTGAACAGATGTGAAAGACCCGGGCTTGCTTGACAATTTTATAATTTGCTGAATACGCCTCAGTTGCGCCATCAACTGGTATTAACATGATATGGTCAGAAATGTCACCTTGTGTTCGGATATTTAAATGCTAAACATTTATGTTTTGTAAAATTGTTGTAAAATGAAAGTAATGTCCTTTAGCACAAGCATGTGTTTTCATTAGTAATGACATGTAGCTATCAAAGCATTCCTTTTCTAAAGCGAATAGGAGACAAAAAAATCAGAAAAAAATGTCTTTAAATAACACGTAATTGTGTGAGATGCCGATTGTCTACAGTTAACTTACGAAAAAACGCAATCTATGCAATCCACAAAATCTACACAATCATTGGAACACTCTCCAAATCTTTAGGGTTTTTACAACTTTGCATCAAGTTTAAATATTTGGCAGAAAGCATTTGGGCAACATCGCTAATGCTGGACAGATATAAGTGTAGAATATACGTTACAATCCGGCCTATTTAGAGTTCTACATAAAATTGTACTGATGGTGTTTTATTGTGTGTTTCGGACAAACAGGAGATAAAAATACGTTCTAGTCATCGCCAGTTCGCTTCTCCAAACATGCAAAAGTAAATTCTGATTTAAGGAAGTAATCTTGTTTTGTTTTTTTGAGCTCTCATAATAATACCGTAAAACTATTAATTTCAAATGCATGACAAAGTAATGGTAAACCTTAGCACGGAAAATTGACAAGACTGCTACGAACGCAAGAAAAATGTTAACGAAAGTAGTAATATGATGTAAAAATATACCAAATTACAGGAAACAAGTACCCACCAATTTAATGTCACTCGGAGCAGGGGAAAAGTAATGAACTTCAACATACCTGAACGCTCACACGTTTTATTTCAATTTTTTTTAAATCAATTTTTTTATTTTTTTAAGAAAAGCAAGATTCTATCGGATATGCAAAGTATTCGGCGCATTTGCTTTAAGTTTTTTTGCCTAATACATTTGTCAAACAACATTCATTTATGTGCCTATGATTTGATTGCACATTAACACATTTTATACTACGTTTCGTGAAGTTTTAGCTAAAATTTAAAACTTACGACTATGACCACGAACCACTTTTTGCCACCATCAACACGGAACAGTTTATAGTATTAGTAAGTCTTACTGTATTTCTCTGAGCCAGCGATTTCAAACACCTTTTTAGAGGAGTACCTTACTAAAAGCTAACAATTTTCTTTATTGGTTCACAGTAGCAATCCTCTGTATTTTTTTCTATACCACCAGAAGTTATGTTGTACGATGCCATTTCCACACTTAGCACTGAACACATTGGTAACTTAGATGTCGAAAAGTATATGCCGAGAAGATTAAAAATTATACCGCACGAAACAAATAACTTATGTATTTCTACTTCAAGATATGTGGAAGTTGGGCTTTCATGCAATTCTCAAAATTGCAACCAACATAGACTGATGTAAAACATGTGATTTGTTAAAATAAAGCGGTTATCACTCAGCTGTTGCTTCACGCCACAAACAGTAATTTATGGCTTAGCAAACATGAAACACGGCAGTGTGTGCGAATGTAAACAGACCAGCTGAATTAGAGCTCTGCAAAATATATTTAAACAATAATATGGCATACTAATATGGCAAACATACAGGACTTTCTTAGGTTTTTAGAAACAGTAAATTTGAAATGACATCAGTAATCTTTCTTCTTTTAAGAAACTTCTGTGTATTGGTGCTGGTTTTGATTGGTTTTAACATTTGAAACATCATCAGGATTTGAACATATTTCCGTAGCTGTGAACAATTCTTTGTACTGTTGCGTGTATTTATTATTTGTCAAAAAGGATTAGACTCACAATATGTATTGCAGTGGCCTTCATCAAACATTAAATTTTCATAATTGTGCTGAATCCGGTCCAAAGGCACTAAAGATGAATGAGAAAGCTATCTTAATACTTTGAGATTTAAGAAAGAATCTATGCATATTTTTTGTGTCATTTAGAACTGTTTCTATTAGTAACAATTAACAAGAATAATTACGCACGATTCTTAAGATACTTTTGGCCGTGTGAAATGGACACAATGCCCAAACACATTTTGCGACAATAAAATCTTAACCCGCCTGGTCCAAAGGATGTATTAAACCTTAATGTACGTTGAATACAAGATGAAGTTCGAACAAAGGCTTATTATAAAAAATATCAATATCTGATTGCAAAAATTCTTTTATATAATCTTAGAGGCCTGTAAGTCGATGTTTTAAAAGATTTTTTTATGCCTACCTTCATAAACTGCATTGTTTTTAGAATCACAATTCCCTGCTTTATCCGGACAATCACTTTTCGAGTTTAATGTGTTTTCATAACCCCCCCCCCCCTGGTCCAAAGGATGTATTAAACCTTAATGTACGTTGAATACAAGATAAAGTTGTGTACGTTGTACGTTGAAAACACACGAACAAAGGCTTATTATAAAAAATATCAATATCTGATTGCAAAAGTTTTTTGATATAATCTTAGAGGCCTGTATAAGTCGATATTTTAAAAGACTTTTTTATGCCTACCTTCATAAACTGCATTGTTTTTAGAATCGCAATTCCCTGCTGTATCCGGACAATCACTTTTCGAGTTTGATGTGTTTTCATAAACATGACTTTTGTTGGATTTGTCTAAGTAAAACAAAATAGGGGCAATAATTTGAACGTTATTGATCAATAGATTCGTTTGTGTTTACCCTCATTTTCTTGTCTTTTTTTTCTGCTAACAAGAAATGTAACAAGAGTGAAAACAGCAAACAAAGCAAGACTTCCAACAACACTTGCTACAATTATTACCGTTTGGTTTTCATTTCCACCTGGAACAGGTATTTCTTTGAACATTAGAACCTCAATATTTAGAATATTAAAAAGTGATCAAACAGTGATCAAACAGTGGGTTGGTTTCAAATAATAAAAACAAACCCCAACCGCACACCTCCATTGCAAATACTTTTTTTTGTACCCCCCCCCCCATTGATCAATAGATTCGTTTGTGTTTACCCTCATTTTCTTGTCTTTTTCTTCTGATAACTAGAAATGTAACAAGAGTGACAACAGCAAACAAAGCAAGACTTCCAACAACACTTGCTACAATTATTACAGTTTGGTTTTCATTTCCACCTGGAACAGGTATTTCTTTTAACATTAGAAGCTCAATATTTAGAATATTAGAAAGTGATCAAACAGTGATTTGGTTTCAAATAATAAAAGCAAACGCCAACCGCACACCTCCATTGCAAATACTTTTTTGTACTATCCTATCTGCTAATTACAATTAGGAGAAATGAATGCGGCCTGGCCATTTCTGGTTAAAATGTATAATAAAGAGGTGTGTGATAAAACGTTACAAAACACCCCTATTTGTCACTTCATTTCACTGAGAGTATATGTGACCGTTTTTTTATGTGAAGTGTTTTAAATGTTTAGCTCACACGTCACTTACTTACACTGTACATTCAGAATTGTAACCTGTGATTTTCCAAGTGTGTCATTATATTCTGTGTATGGTGTGACAGCTTGACAAGAAATGCTAAGTTGGTTATCCTTGCATGTTGGGAAAAATGTTACTGCTACAGTCTAAACAGATGGTTTTCAGCAGTTAAAACGCCATTTTCTCAACTTATAGCGAAAGCTTATGCTAACGTTAGTGATATAAATTCTTAATAAGTCTGTCTGGGCTATTATATTCATAAAGCACTTTCTGCAAAAAACCATAAAAAGACTGAATTGAAAATGTGAATTTACCGCGTTAAAAATGTAAAACTTGCCTTGGAAACATCTAAATGACTTGTACCAAAACAAAAGATTGAATTTGCCCCAACTGGATAATAATCTTGGTATTGACACTTGAGAATTATAGTGTCGTTTTCTGTGATGGTATAGACCCCCCCCCCTATATTACGGTATATGAATGCGGCCTGGCCATTTCTGGTTAAAATGTATAATAAAGAGGGGGTGTGATAAAACGTTACAAAACACCCCTATTTGTCACTTCATTTGACTGATTCGGCTGATTCGGTTTATCGCCTTCAATGGGCCTGGCGTACTGTGATTCATTTGACTGATAGTTTGTGTGACCGTTTTTTTATGTGAAGTGTTTTAAATGTTTAGCTCACACGTCACTTACTTACACTGTACATTCAGAATTGTAACCTGTGATTTTCCAAGTGTGTCATTATATTCTGTGTATGGTGTGACAGCTTGACAAGAAATGCTAAGTTGGTTATCCTTGCTTGTTGGGAAAAATGTTACTGCTACAGTCTAAACAGAAGTTTTTCAGCAGTTAATACTCCATTTTCTCAACTTGTAGCACAAGCTTATGCTAACGTTAGTGATATAAATTCTTAATAAGTCTGTCTGGGCTATTATATTCTTCATAAAGCACTTTCTGCAAAAAATCATTAAAAGACTGAATTGAAAATGTGAACAAACATTTAAACGCGTTAAAAATGTAAAACTTGCCTTAGAAACATTTAAATGACTTGTACCAAAATAAAAGATTGAATTTGGCCCAACTGGATAATAATCTTGGTATTGACACTTGAGTATTATAATATCGTTTTCTGTGATGGTATAGGATGATCCAACCGATCCATTTATTAAGAGTGTTGCAGTTGGAGCTGGAGAAAGTTTTTGGTTTTAGAAAGTAAAAAAAAGTTGCAACAAAACACAACAAATATCCCAACTTTGAAACATTGTTTAGATCAGGGCTACTTAAACTTTCTTGCTCTGCGACCCCATTTAAAAGAAAGAAATTTCTACGCGACCCCTTGATGGGTAAAGCACAGGGGTGCATACAATAGAAACATACGGCTACTAGGCTGGTAATATTCGTAAAAGTTCCACAAAATGTGTTTGGGGCAGTTTGAAAATCAAAATATTAGGCTCAAGAGTTTCATTTACGTCACGGCCGCCAGTACATATATTCTAATAAACATGTTCACGGCCGCAATTCGTGCACCCCTGGTTTTGCCTATGCACGGGAATAATGTGTAAATAATAAATGTACACACGTATGCCATTTACCGTGACTGACATGATAACGCATAATGTTTCGCGACCCCAACGTATATAGTTTGAGAAGCCCTGGTTTAGATCACGAAAGTGTAGGTTAGTTCACATTAGCTGGATATGAGAGAATCCACTGCAGCAACTGTTGATATATTTGGACAAAAACTTAACGTAACAGATGCAAACGTATTTGCTTCACATCTCTGAATAAGTAAGATTGAGTCTCATCGTAAGTTATCAATAGTGTTCGTATAATCCTATAAAACTTCACCAAGACATTGTGTCAAGATGAAAACGCTGCTGCAACTAAACGTAACTTACCCGACCAGCATTCCACGTTATTTTCACCATCCCACCCCCCCCCCTAAACTTTCTTGCTCTGCGACCCCATTTAAAAGAAAGAAATTTCTACGCGACCCCTTGATGGGTAAAGCACAGGGGTGCATACAATAGAAACATACGGCTACTAGGCTGGTAATATTCGTAAAAGTTCCACAAAATGTGTTTGGGGCAGTTTGAAAATCAAAATATTAGGCTCAAGAGTTTCCCCCCCCCCCCAACTGTTGATATATTTGGACAAAAACTTAACGTAACAGATGCAAACGCTTTTGCTTCACACCTCTCAATAAGTAAGATTGAGTCTTATAGTAAGTTATCAATAGTGTTCGTATAATCCTATAAAACTTAATCATTTCACCAAGACATTGTGTTAAGATGAAAACACTGCAGCAACTAAACGTAACTTACCCTCCCAACATTTCACGTCATTTTCACCATACCATTGAGCAGTTGACAAACACTTTGTGGTAGTGTTAGTAGCTGGGTTTCCATCAGTAGTAAACAAGTTTCCTCCGTTTGAACAAGTAAACTCTCCTTGGGTGTTATAGAAACCATTAGGTGCCAACACAGATACATTATGGTCCAACGTACGCTGACAGTCTGAAACCAAAACAAGACAATAATCATCCTATAATTAGCGCCTTCTTTGTGCGTGCGACACGCAAAAGCCCCCCCCCCCACCATTAGGTGCCAACACAGATACATTATGGTCCAACGTACGCTGACAATCTGAAACCAAAACGAGACAATAATCATCCAATAATTAGCGCCTCCTTTGTGCGTGCGACACGCAAAAGGTATTTACCTAGGTGCTTGTAAACAAACTACAGGTTTTGGCGTTCCAGGCACTTCATAATCTACGAACTAATCGCTATTTATATTTTGTTAACTATTGATTATGTTTTGCTACTAATACGAGTCGGAAATATATAACATCTTGGAGGCCCCCCCCCCACTACAGGTTTTGGCGTTCCAGGCACTTCATAATCTACGAACTAATCGGTATTTATGTTTTGTTAACTATTGATTATGTTTTGCTAAGGTGCCTGAGCGTTGCAACTTTTGGCACAAAATACGAGTCGGAAATATATAACATCTTGGAGACGCTGCGGTAAAAGTTAGTGACATAATGATTTAATAGCTTGAGATAAAAAATATGAACCTTCGAAAGATTCAACAAAATGGAATAAAGAGGGTCAAGAAGAAGTGTCGTAGATTAAATGTCATTTTTTCGTCTGTTTGGAATGGTGCGACTACGTACATGCTCGATTCTGGTCAAGCGGAATGCAGTAATTGACTAGATCAACGTAATCCCCCCCCCCTGCGGTAAAAGTTAGTGACATAATGATTTAATAGCTTGAGATAAAAAAATATGAACCTTCGAAAGATTCAACAAAATGGAATAAAGAGGTTCAAGAAAAAATGTCGTAGATTAAATGTCATTTTTTCGTCTGTTTGGAATGGTGCAACTACGTACATACTCGATTCTGGTCAAGCGGAATGCAGTAATTGACTACATCAACATAGTAATGTTTATTAGCTTTAAACAACAGATATCGACACTATAAGTCCTGTAATGTAAAATAGAAGTTAACACAAAATGTCAAGTAAACGCGAAAACTACAACTGAGGAAAGCAACAAAACGAGAGACTTTAGGCGGAACTAAGGAATGTAACTAAACTGCGCAGGAATACAAATAATCCCCCCCCCCCCACGCGAAAACTACAACTGAGGAAAGCAACACGAAAACGAGAGACTTTAGGCGGAACTAAGAAAAGTAACTAAACTGCGCAGGAATACAAACAATCCTTTAAGGCAAAGAGTGAACAAAATACAGAGCGGAGCCCACGAGCGTAAATCGCTTAGTAGCTCGCTGCACGGAATAAAAGATTTAATTTTATATTTTTTAAGCTGTTATTGTCTGTTAGTGTAGTCTACACTGTAGACAAATACAATTTAAATAATCAGTTATTCTTCACGAATATTATTTACCAATAGTGCATGCGTTGTTGGTTATCAAATATGTTCCATCTGATTGACATATTCCTGTTGCATTCCCATTGAAACCGGTACTGCATTGAAAATCACAAGGTTTTCCTAATTCACAGTTATTCGCCGATGTTATATTAATGCCATCCGAAAAGCGGTCGCTCCACTGTAAACATTCTGAAAACAAACAATCCTCTTTTCGTTTGGTGAAGTTACCTAGCTGTTTAGCTTTGCTTAGACTACTTACCATCAACTACTTGGAAACTGGTTTCACAAAACACTTTGTTACTGAACGCTACAACATTGATGTTCACATTTCCGCCCCCCCCCCATTCTGAAAACAAACAATCCTCTTTTCGTTTGGTGAAGTTACCTAGCTTTGCTTAGACTACTTACCATCAACTACTAGGAAACTGGTTTCACAAAACACTTTATTGCCGAACGCTACAAAATTGATGTTCACATTTCCATCGCTCATCTCCAAAAGACCGAATTGCATTTCAAAATAAATCAAGTTGTCTGCGGCCATTTTAATTCTGGAACAAGCCAAACCATTTATTGTTAAAGGTTTTACGACATAGTACAATTAAATGTTGTAAAAATATAAAAATTTCTATACTTTGGACTTATCCTTGTTTCGTAAGAGCTTGAATGAATAGTGCAAGTGTTGTTGATCTCTAGTCCGTATTGACACCCCCCCCCCCTTGTTAAAGGTTTTACGACATAGTACAATTAAATGTTGTAAAAATATATAAAAATTTATATACTTTGGACTTATCCTTGTTTCGTAAGAGCTTGAATGGATAGTGCAAGTGTTGTTGGTGTCCTGTCCGTATTGACATCCCCCCCCCCATACAATAAAGTTGTCAAAAAATGTAAAGGTTTGTGGATGTTGTTGCACGTGATTGGTTTGAACCTAGATTATTTTTACTCATGTACCTCCCTACTCATGTATTAATATAATGTACAAATTCAAAATCGGCTGGTTCAATTGCACAAGAGATTCTCATTCCATACGGATAGTTTGAAGTGGTTCCATTATCTCAAATAAAAGTATGTTTGTTTTTCACTAAGTACGGCGACAGACCTGTGTCAACTTTCTATTTGCCTTGTAGGGTACTAACTATACATCTCGTTTAAATGCATGATCCCTGTTAAGGGTTATTATTCTCTCCGTGTCGTTGGATTGTTAATAGATATTATGGTTAGGGTGTATCGATTAACATAAAAGGCAATATATTTTACCCTATACCTGGAAAATAGACGACATCCCCCCCCCCCGAAGAAACATTCTGTAAATACAATAAAGTTGTCAAAAAATGTAAAGGTTTGTGCATGTTGTAGCATGTGAATGGTTTGAACCAAGTTTATTTTTACTCGCCTCCCTATTGATGAAATGTTCCACTTTAAAATCGGCAGGTTCAATTGCCCCCCCCCCCCCCCCCCCCCCCCCCCCCCCCCCCCCCCCCCCCCCCCCTTGCATTAGTTCCCACCATTCTCATTCCATGCGGATTGTTTGAAGTGGTTCCATTATCTCAAATAAAAGTATGTTTGTTTTCACTATGTACGGCGACAGACCTGTCGATTTGCCTTGTAGGGTTACATCTCGTTTAAATGCCTGATCCCTGTTAAGGGTTATTATTCTCTCCGTGTCGTTGGATTGTTAATAGATATTATGGCTAGGGTGTATCGATTAACAATAAAGGCGAAACATTTTACCCTATACCTGGAAAATAGACGACATCCCATCCTCCAGCAGCATTGCACCAAGCTGTGGCGTTCTGACCATCACATTGCAAGTCAAGGTATTCACGATAATTTACAATGGAATTTGAACTCACAAGACACGGTTGTAAGTTTGCTGCATCACAAGTTACTGTAGACAATTTGAGAAACACGTATAAGCACTTGACTAAATGTCCTATCAACATAAAATTAAAAACAACATTAACATTTTTCAGAGTTTCTGACTGATTTCAAACGTGATTTAACTTACGACACGTCTGTACCTATTGCAAATCATACGATTGTTTGTTATTCAATGCTAAACGCTATTGGTCGGAATTTCAATAAAACGAGTTAACGTGGTAACTTTTCTTATCGGGTGTGCAGTGTTTAGTGATCTCAAACGTCGCATCATCCTGACAAACTCCTTCTAAACCAGTATAACCCAATTTACAGCAAGGTAGAGATTTGGTGCAACCAAGACCGCAAGACTCATTCATTGCTGAGCACTTTGGATCGCAAACTACAAACAAATGGCAGTATCTGATTAGATGACAAGTTACTTACTAAGTTTCATGTAAAAACATCAGCGTTTAATGCACCTGTAACAACCTGGTAATTTATTGCTTCGAGAGTGTTGCCACTTGCATCAGTAACCTTGATTTCTGTTGTATAATCGTCTGCCCTTGTTTCTATATTTATTTGAAATGGGATGGGATCCATTCCAAAGTCAACTCTGGAATGTTAAAAATTAAAAAAAAAATGATTTTGTGTATGAGATAAATAACTACTCTTCCTTACGTGTAAGTGACTTTATCTGGAGAACGGGGCGACATTGCACAAAATTTCGCCGAAAGACTTTGATCATTGATGCATTGCACAACATTCTAAGTATTTTTTTTTAAATACCGTTATAATTGTTACACATTTAAGGCAACGTTACCGTGTTGTTTAATTTCCAATACACATTGAAGTCTACATTGTTAAAAGCAGTTGATATCTTTGCTATTGAACCGTTGACTTGTTTGCTTGTCTTTGATTCCAGCTCAAGTGGTTTGGCAACTATATTACAAAGAGTGGTTATTTACCTGACAAAACTGGATAGATATAGAACACCTACCTTGTGAAAAAACCATATGCATGTTTAAAAGAAATTGTAACAAAACAAAGACACAAAATACCCCCCCCCCCCCCCCCCCCCCCCCCCCCCCCCCCCCCCCCCCCCCCCCCCCCCCCCCCCCCCCCCCCCCCCCCCCCCTAACCTGAAGGCACATTCACAAAAAAAATCGCGCGATGTTTACTTAAGAATGTTTAATCCATTGGCTGGTTCTCAACAACAGGGTACATCTCTGTGGCAAAGTAGCTATACAAAGCGTTTAAGATGTCCGTCGAACTGATTTTGCTGTGTTTGTCGTTCACGAAAGGTCTACCACATATGCAATGTGAAGGTACAGGTAGGTATTTAATAACCTGTCTTACTAATAACAGGTCCCCTAAAAAAATTTTCAGGTTGTTTTAGGGCAAATTTCACATGCCGGACAGTTTGCGCAACCCGAAGTGTTCTTTTATCGTTACATGGTAATTTCTGCGCCGGTTGGATTAGGTCACCTTGTCTAAAAATTTGTAATGACCAAAATGCATTAAGATAGTCAAAACCGGTCAAATATTTTGCGGTCATATTTGCTTGTTTTTGTAAACAGGTTGTTGTATTTGGTTCTTATTGTTTGTCACTGCATGATCCTACAATGTGTTGTTTAGAAAACGTCAGTTCGGTTCGGTCGTTGTTGCCAAACCGTACAATATGGGCCACTGGTTTCGTCGGAACACTTTACACATTCTATAGAACGTCTATTTTCCCCCCCCCCTATTGAACCGTTGACTTGTTTGCCTGTCTTTGATTCCAGCTCAAGTGGTTTGGCAACTATATTACAAAGAATGGTTATTTACCTGACAAAACTGGATAGATATAGAACACCTACCTTGTGAAAAAACCATATGCATGTTTAAAAGAAATTGTAACAAAACAAAGACACAAAATAATCCTGCCATAACACACTTTCTCTGGATAAGCAGATACTATTTCACCGACAAACACTAAGCACGGGCTCTTAAACTACTAACCTGAAGGCACATTCACAAAAAAAATCGCGCGATGTTTACTTAAGAATGTTTAATCCATTGGCTGGTTCTCAACAACAGGGTACATCTCTGTGGCAAAGTAGCTATACAAAGCGTTTAAGATGTCCGTCGAACTGATTTTGCTGTGTTTGTCGTTCACGAAAGGTCTACCACATATGCAATGTGAAGGTACAGGTAGGTATTTAATAACCTGTCTTACTAATAACAGGTCCCCTAAAAAAATTTTCAGGTTGTTTTAGGGCAAATTTCACATGCCGGACAGTTTGCGCAACCCGAAGTGTTCTTTTATCGTTACATGGTAATTTCTGCGCCGGTTGGATTAGGTCACCTTGTCTAAAAATTTGTAATGACCAAAATGCATTAAGATAGTCAAAACCGGTCAAATATTTTGCGGTCATATTTGCTTGTTTTTGTAAACAGGTTGTTGTATTTGGTTCTTATTGTTTGTCACTGCATGATCCTACAATGTGTTGTTTAGAAAACGTCAGTTCGGTTCGGTCGTTGTTGCCAAACCGTACAATATGGGCCACTGGTTTCGTCGGAACACTTTACACATTCTATAGAACGTCTATTTTGATCACATGGAACATCACACTTTCAGATAAAAGAAACGATGTAGCAACGCACCTGATTAACAACCTGATCATTACCTTACAAAACTTTGAATCTATCAAAGGAATAAGTTCAACTGTTTGTTGTAACAAAACTTCCTCCCTCAAATGGTCAACATTTGATGTAATCCTTCCTCTTAATCAAACACTAAACCAAGCTTGCGGGTCTTAAGTGACCCCCCCCCCCCCCCCCCCCCCCCCCCCCCCCCCCCCCCCCCCCCCCCCCCCCCCCCCCCCCCCCCCCCCCCCCCCCCCCCCCCCCCCCCGCAGTCTGCAATATTCTTTTTGCATAGCAAGATTTTGCAACGGGTAATAGTATATGATGCTAGTTTTAAATTTGACATTATGGCCAAAAAGCTTAAAGCTAAGTATCCCAGTTTTAAGCCACTTCTCACAAAAATATTTATTTATTTCAGCTCGGGAGTTTGATTTGCATTCAAATGCGCCTTGCACTAGTGAAAAAGAAGATAGATTAAATATATTGTATGTTCCATCACATCAAACATCTCATCTGAATAAAGATATTGAAGGTTAATACTGTGACATTTATCAAGTCGTGTGTAGGGTATAAAAAATTCTGATCTTAGACCAAAATCTTGAAGCATCAACAAGTGGTTTAGAAGGAAAACCACTCAAGCCAGTTATCCAAAAGAAACCAAACTTAATTCCCAAACGTAACTACTTTTTGTAGATTCAGTATAATAATCAAACAAACTTTTACATTGTATCTTTTTTTGCTTAGCGCAGAACTATCCAACGTAATAAACAAAACAAGGCCCATGGGCTCTAGAAAAACATTTGAGCATTGGCTCGTTTTTTAGGAATCATAATATTTAACAATTTCTTTATTAAGCCACGTACTTATGCCTGTTGCCATTTCACTATCCCAATAGCTTAAAGGAATGTATAGTACTTTCTGGATAGCTAGGATACAAACATGGTATAGCTAACTTACATTTGCGACTATTCCTAAACACTTCTTGTTTAATTCAGGTGTCTACAAGCAACGAATAGATAGGATTCCAAACCCAACCAAACTATTCGGAACGTGGCTGCCGCTCTGTGTATATGTTTTATTTTGAAGTTGTTTTGTTAATGACATTAATTAGCTTTTTGGAAAATCTAGGGCAATTTACATCCTAAAGTATTAATCCCATATTGTATTTTAGGTCTAACTGTGTGAAAACGGATTTTAATTTGTCATTATCAGTGTACTGCTTATATCATCTGCGTTTGTTTTTGCAAAAACTGTATGCGAAATGTTTTTTTGTGTGTTTTCCGTTATTTAACAAAATGAAAATGTAACTGCTATAATCTCTGTGGAAAGCGTTAAATAGTCATTAGTTTTACATTTCTATTGTTTGGCATCGAGAAACGAAAGTAATTTAATGTGACGTTCACAATATGGTCTGTTTTCCCTTACCAACCACTTTACAGTCGCAATGTACACACACTGTGCTTAAAATAGTGTGCGTAACACATAATACTTGGAAAACCATTTGAAAGATCGTAAACTTTGTCGTGTTTTCTGGTTCGTTTTTTACTTTGGTTGCGACAAATATATTACGTATATGTGCATCTGTTAAAATGGCATGGCTGTCTTCATTGTTTCGCCTTGAATGTAACATATGTTGCTTGGGTCATTATCGTATGTAAACAAAAGCGACAAACACTACACTAGATATATAATATGTATCACACAAATACTTATCCACAAAATGTAAATTACCCAATTTACAAACACTCGTTTTTCTTTTCCAAATACCAAATCATCGTGCTTGTAGGAATTCTGCAATTGCCATAACCTCTCACGTTTAACCCCCCCCCCCCCCCCCCCCCCCCCCCCCCCCCCCCCCCCCCCCCCCCCCCCCCCCCCCCCCCCCCCCCCCCCCCCCCCCCCTTGTATGCATAAAACGCATAAAACAAATATTTTTCCGTAAGGTAATTTTGATGAATCGCTTTAGAATTACCAAAATAATGGATTTTGAAACCTATGAAATGGTTAGTTGTATTTTTGAAGTTAATAAACCAAGCAACATTTATGGCCCCAGTCCCAAGTACCAATGAGTATGTTTGCTTTGTGAGCTGGTTTTATTAAGCTTTACACAAAAACTTTGTTAGTTACGCCAATAAAAAAGCAAAAAGCAGTTAACGCTGCAATACACCTCCTTGAATTCACAATAAACGTATTAAGGTCATAAACTCGGTGCTTTCACTCTCACGTGTCAATATCCATAAAATCAAGCGAAAGGTTTTCTCCCAGCACCCACAAACAGTGTTTTTTTTTATTGATCCAATAAATTTGTTGAGATTTTATTGCCTCGTTTATGAGATTTTATGCGGGCAAAGCAGGACATTAAAAAATGTTGCGACACAGAATAAAAAACAAACAAGAGGTGTCGCCTGCAATACAAAAAACATGCCACTTGCTTTAACGTGTATTCCACCTTGCAGCTGTAAAGCTTAAACGCATATACTTGTGTAGGAAAACTAGAAACCGTTTTAGAAAGATAATTAGTAAAGGAAACACTTAAATTTTAAACTCGTTGGTCAATAAGTCAGTGAAGGAGCAAATTACTGTGAATAGAGCTGTTTAAACTTTGCACAAATTAGTTATCTTTTAATATTCCACAAAGCTAATTTGTACCAATGGCAATCGGCAACTCGTTTCCCTCGCACCAAACCGTTCTACATGGGCATCTGGCTACATCGGAACTCTTTACAACATTGAACAATGCGAAGCACTTTCGGTTGAATGGAACATATATTTGACAAATAAAATAAACGACTCCGTATTTTGCGCAAGGGATATGGAGGGGAATACTTTTATCGCCAAAAAATTTTCATACGCTGGTTTTAATTTACATTGTGGATGGAATGGAACCTGCTTGACGTCAACGCTTGGAGTTACTTTGCCGGTTAATAACACTCTTAACCAGTCTGTTTTGGAAGTTTTTGTTAGTTCTGGAAAATCCGGAATCCATCTTTCAGTCCAAAGTAAGAGCAAGCTTGTTTTTTTTAACGTCAAACTAAAGTAAGGTTAATGTTTACTTGAAACATTTTTAGATTGTTCAGAGCATCTTCATGATGGAGTAGCAGTAAAGTTGGACACTAATGCGAGTTACCTGGCTCACGGAGAATTTGTTTGCTTTAACAAAAGCAAGTTGTTCTACAAAAACGGAACGAAATTAGACAACAAAAACTCAACTTGCCTGGCACCTGCTCAATGGAGCGGACAAACTGAATTGCAATGTTGGAGAGGTCAGTTGTTTAGTTTGGTCAAAATAAAAATATAATGTTCAAGTTTTACAATTTGTTCTCTATATTTAGCTCCTTTCGTTCAATTAATCATGAATTACACATACAATGAGGGACTGGAGGGTGAGGTTCTGCTATTATGGTGTACTTATTTGGATACAATTCCGTATGTGGATACAAGTTTTAAAAAACACCAAAGTAAATATTGTTTTTGTGTCAGCTTTTATTGGTGCAATTGAGGTATTAAACACGTTTCTAGGAACAAAATGTCACCGTTCACTTGCAACGTGAACATCATGGAAAGCACGTATCATGTCAAGCAAATACTCCCTATACACAAATTTACAATGATACGGGAAGATCTGAAACAGTTGTGCTACAAGTTTTTTGTAAGTGTCCAATATTTAGTGTGCTTTAATGATACCAATGTTCCAATTTGTGTTAGATGCACCTGAATCTAATGCATCTGTGGTGAGTTGCACGTGGAACGAAGTAGAAAATAAAACTTGCCGTTTTAATTTTGCTTCTCGTCCTCCAGCCAATCACTTTATGTTATCAAGCAATGGTAAAAGTACTATTGTACCCATATAAGTAGTAAAAAAAAACATTTTCAACTTTCCTAGGAACCACATTGGAGTGTGCAAGCTGTTATTTTTCGCATAAAACAGGATTTCAAGAATATCAAAGTTTTGTTTTCACTTTATCGGTATGTAAAGGTATGCTACTGATAACGGTCCAGTCAGCCTTTTTAAATAAGTGCCTTAACGACGCAATGCGCATCGTCACTGGCTGCCTGCGCCCCACACCAGTGGACTACCTACCCATCCTGGCAGACATCCAGCCGGCTGACCTCCGTCGCAAAGAAGCCACATTACGTCTAGGACGCCGCGCTCTGACGGAACAACATCTTCTCTATCACAAGATCACAGAGCCGGCGCACAGAAAAAAAAGATTAACATCAAGGTGGCCTTTCGTACCGGCAGCTCTTGAGCTA
>QLIY01001683.1:1277-31087 GCA_003260075.1 Phallusia mammillata
GTAGTACCAGGTGCTTAGACCACTAGGCCAACATGCTCCACGTCTCTGAGATGTTCAACTAGGCTATTTAACTATGAGAGTGACCTGTATAGCGGCTTTATGACCTTATAGTTAGTGCCTTTGTCAATATATTTTTTATTCAAATGTTCGAAGTGCG
Organism: Phallusia mammillata; assembly: GCA_003260075.1. NCBI lineage: Eukaryota > Metazoa > Chordata > Ascidiacea > Phlebobranchia > Ascidiidae > Phallusia > Phallusia mammillata. Next base: position 1,435 of record QLIY01001683.1, read on the forward strand.
CCAAATAATCTTTGTTTTTTCTAAAATGCGCCTTAAAAGAAAAAAGTTTGGGAACCACTGCATTAAGGGCTTGACACTAAAAATATGCCGTTAAAAATTACACAGGTAACATCCCTGCACGAGTTCATCGGAGAAAATACATCAACCTAACATTTCAGATGGACGAGATTGTAGGGAAGCAGCTTGTTTAGAAACCTCTCACTTAGGTGTAAGTCACCTTTGTAAATTTTTGTCCAAATCTGATTCTAACTGGGCTATTTGAAGGTACGGTACGCCAAAACAGTACCTTGTCCTAAGTAAATGTGGTCAGTTAGTAACATTGCACTTTAGGGTTTAAGTAACTTTCCTGGTGCCACCTGGGACAAAACGAATTGATAAACAAACCCAAAAAATGTTTTCATAACAATATTTATTGTTGTTGTTTTGTCTAGAGACTCTAGAGTTTTTAGTGGAACAGCACTGCCTTGATTCATAAAACCGATTCTGCTCCAGCTTATACATCAAAATATCATACTCGACAATACATAGAGTTTTGCATTCTTTATTTTACATATTTAGTGATAAGCACAAACAAAATATCACACATTTCAAAGATTTTCATGTTAAAATCCACGACATTTATTTACATTTACGTAATTCATTTTGTCCAATCAGTAATTGCGATAGCCATTTTACTTATCCACAAAAATATTCAAATTTACTTTCGTTCAAAGCAGAAGAGATACAAGATCAGAGGTTAACAAGTCAAATATTCGTGACGAACTACAATGTGGACGTGCCACTTCACTGCCACAAGACGAAGTTTAACGGTAAAAATGGGTGTTTTAAACCGGTTGGTCACGTGGGTGTTTCTGTCAAAGTTTCCGTCGAACAACTGCAAACAATAATCGATTCTTTACATTTTTATAACCGTGACACCCAACTAGCTGGTTGCAACGGTGAAAACAAAAGAGATAGTAAAGACCAACTGCACTGCGACTATGTCGCTATTGCATAATGGACCGGAAAACATGAAGTTTGTGGTTCCCAACCTTTTTTTGACGCGACCCACATACTTCCCAAATGTTTGTTTTGTGGTTTCTCGCGACCCATGGACACGCATTCTTATTATTTTGGTTGCATTTTGGCGTATAAATTAGGCATTCTTGGGGGGGGGGTTGTAAACCGGTTGGTCACGTGGGTGTTCCTGTCAAAGTTTCCGTCGAACAACTGCAAACAATAATCGGTTCATTAGGTTTTATAACCGTGACACCAACTAGCAACGGTGAAAACAAAAGAGGGAGTAAAGACCAACTGCACTGCGACTATGTCGCTATTGCATAATGGACCGGAAAACATGCAGTTTGTGGTTCCCAACCTTTGTTTTTGACACGACCCACATACTTCCCAAATGTTTGTATTGTGGTTTCTCGCGACCCATGGACACACATTCTTATTATTTTGGTTGCATTTTGGCGTATAAATTAGGCATTCTTTTCGAAAATTATTACGCCGGCTTAGAAAATTTGAAAATCAAACTAATACTATTCGTTTTTTTCGACAGAATATTTCCATTGAGCGCGAACTTAAGAGCCGGCTCAAAGCATTACCAGCCAATATGACGTCACAAACGGAATTAACCATTATCACGTCAAGTTGTCTTGAAATTATTTTGAGGCAACAATTTAAAACAGTTTGTTACATCATAGACAAAAAAATATTACGATTATGCGCAAATAATGCCCTTCTTTCGTTCAAACAATAGGACAATACTCGGTAGATGAGAATCCTATACTTTTAACATCAAAATAGACTACATTTACCAAATCAAATGATACATATAGGCAGTTTGGAAAGCGCTATTAGGCCTATTAGAAGTGTATAAGCGAAACAAGTTCAAGGGAAAGAACGCTATCGTTGTAGTTAAAGAGTATTCCCGGTCATCATACATAGCCTAACTAAAATAAAGTGTGCCCTGTGGCTAATGGGGGGGGGGATATTAGAAGTGTATAAGCGAAACAAGTTCAAGGAAAAGAACGCTACCGTTGTAGTTAAAAAGTATTCCGGGTCATCATACATAGCCTAACTAAAATAAAGTGTGCCCTGTGGCTAATGGGGGGGGGGTCAAATACATTATCTGCTTGTTAGCTGAAGTTTCACAGTTCATGTAAGCTAAAATATTAATATTATCAGTAATGTTGAACTCACCCCCGTTGAAGAACCCTGATCTAAAGCGGGGGGGGGGATTTCAAATACTTTATCTGCTTGTTAGCTGAAGTTTCACAGTTAATAATATTATCACTATCAGTAATGTTGAACTCACCCCCGTTGAAGAACCCTGATCTAAAGCCTTCGTAAAAAAAACGCTACGAAACGAAGTCAAAGAGTAAATTTCTTATTGTCACAAAAACAGGCGACCCAAAGAATTTTCAGACGACCCAACTTTGTGTCGCGACCCATAGGTTGGGAACCACTGCGTTAAAGCAAGGGGGGGGGGGTGGCGTTCCGTACTGCGCTTACCACTGCTGGTGATTGTTGAGTGGCTAATAGCATTTTTCTTCTCTATTTTTGATAGAAATGTCACATAGATTTAGCGTTCGAAAAATGGTCAGAAAATGTCTCGCACGAGCCAATTTTACATTTTACCGTTTAGCGTTATTTTGGAGAAATATTCTTCTAATACATGAAAACCTACTTTTTTGACATAAACTATTCAAATTAANTGTTATATTTATATTCCCGAAACGGCGTTCCGTACTGCGCTTACCACTGCTGGTAATTGTTGAGTGGCTAATAGCATTTTGCTTCTCTATTTTTGATAGAAATGTCACCTAGATTTAGCGTTCGAAAAATGGTCAGAAAATGTCTCGCACGAGCCAATTTTACCTGATAGCTTTCGCTTACCGTTTAGCTTTATTTTGGAGAAATATGCTACTAATACATGAAAACCAACTTGTTCACATAAACTATGAAAAGTATTAAAATTAAACTAGTTGCCTGGACTTGTCCCGTAGAGTCGGTCACAAATTTCCATTGTTCCTTGAACGCTTCTAAGTACGAGATCTTGTATTGAATTATCCATTGGTGAACTCTTCCGGTCGACCCCTGAGTGGTAATTCCAGTAATTTTAGTCGATTGATTCAGGGCAACTTGAATCCATTCACCTTCAATATCTAAAAATGTCAAGTTTAATTTTTACCGCAGAATTTTGTCCACAAGTTATGCCTGTTGGCCTTATTTGACTTTTTGCTAAGAAATCATTGAATAAATAGTAGTGTACTTTTTCCAGTTGACCAGAATCCTTTGTGGTGAACACCAGGCTCATTATCAAGTCTGCCGTATCTCGCTTCATGGTGTGTACTGAATGTGGAGGAAGCGGTCATTGCGCTATTGGGAATATCTCCGTTCTTCAACCCCAATAGACACGAAACACCTGAAATTATGCACACTCCATGGTGCCCGGGTTTCACTGTTGGAGACTTATATTCTGCATATACTTATACGTTAATAAAGTTCATCCAACGACAAGTTTATTTCAACCTACGAATTTCACAGTTATTCCCGCTGAATCCGTCAGAGCAAACGCATCGATATTCTCCAATCAGATCAACGCACGTCCCTCCATTGACACACGGGTCAGGCACGCAGTCATTAATATCTGCAAAAAACAAATCTTTTATAACCGATGCAAAAAGTCTGCGAATTATGCCAATAATGTTTTCAAGCGTGTCTATTAGCTAGACATCAAAAATTCGTGTGTAATTAACATTCACAACTAGAGTTTACAAAATACATAGACACTGAGCCAGACATAGCCTATAATAATAACATACTGTTTTTCCGTTTTGTAAGTTATTTAACAAAAGGGGCGATAAACATTGCCCTAAAAACGTTTTTTTGCATTATTTGAGATGAAACAAACGAAAGGATTTCAAACCTTCGAATGTGAACCAAGCTTGTTGAAAGTTACACGGATAAAGTGTGCTTGCGTTGTTTATCAATGTCTCGTTTTTGTTCCAACCTCCGTAAGTGTAGAAAGTGACAAAGCCTCCAGACGATGCTAATTAAAAACACAAAACGCAAATTAAATGTTCTTGTGAACAAATAATAGTCGTTTGCATAACGATTCTTACCTTCAAGTTTTCCAGCCTTTATTGCGGCTGCACACACCGAACTATTCAGATAAAATCCCCATCGTCCGCATGAATAGCTGGCACCGCGACATTGTGCTGGGCAGTACACCTTCGTGATTGGATCGTCACTATCTCCCAACGTCCCACACGTCACTGCAAACAACTTTATTAGTCGATTCTCGAGTCATAAAACAATTTGATCAAAATGAGCCAATTGTTAAAATTCACTTTGCAAATTTCATAAGCATATCCATGCATTAAAGTTCAGGTATTAACAACTCAAACGCCTTCGTAAACAAAAATAATGTTGTGACGGGGTGAGTGAAGGCCAAACAATGGCCATCGAGTCAGTTGAAGCAATTATAATTATTTTGTTACGTTGTACAAATATCAGAATACTTTTTTTGTTAATAGATTGGACTTACTTGTGAACGAGTACGACACCTTTCCAATTCCGCATGTGTTGCTGCTTACACCGTTCCAAGTGCCACCTTTGTAACTTTTTCTTCCTGAAGTTTTGTGAACCCGCACAAGACCTCCAGAATCTATTTGATACAATAGCACTGTAATCAGCCATGTTCTGTTGTTTTATGTTTGATACGAAACAACAATGGCCTGTCTTACCATCGATTATTTGTTCGCGCATTGCGGCCAAGCAGACGGGACCTTGAGAATAAACATCACTTCCACATAATGTTGAGTGTTGCTTCCAACAGTTCGCAGGACACACAAACTTCGTGATTGAGAAGTTGAGCTGGGAAAACTCCGTGTCACAAGTTACTGTGGTGTATGACGTACATACATGTACGGTTATACACAGCCACAAAAGAAGCCCAAACGCCCATATCAATTCTATTTTTGAAGCAATTCTTCCACCCATGCTTTACTAATACCTAGTTCCTCCGCGACAACCTAATTATGTTGATGCATTCAATCCGGTTACCGAGTATATAGATATAGACTTAGGTGCATGTTAGAGTTACCATTTTACTAAGTATTGATCTCTTTGCTCGGGACGTTACCTTTGGTTCATTAGAATTGGCAAGAATTTCATCTGTCGCAGCCTCACAGACTTCCGCATATGTAGGATCAATTGATGTCCCATGCTACGGCTGTGTTTTGGTTTGACACAGAACACCCACACAGCCAGGTGTGTATTTCTGTGTATTTTTTCTCAATAAAAGCTTATAGCAGAAACGCTATTTTTGATTCCACATCAAGGGGAAAATTATGTTCTTGTGCCCAACTGATCGAACAATGTGTTCCTTATTTTTTTGTTTGCTTTGCGTAAAGTATTTGAAATTTTATAGTCCAGTTGTTTTATTGATACAAATAACCTTTTTCTTGCAATTGTGCTCACATCACTGGACAAAACGGGCCTCCTTGGGATATATGAGGTAGCATATAGGTCAGACTCAAATATATTTAGACTTATGTACACACATGGGCAACTTGACTTGGGGTCTCACTGAACAGTTAATACTTTTGAACGAGATAAGAAAAGCTTTGGAACACTTGGTTTAAATGTTTGAAAATGGTTGCAGGTTAAGTTGAGTCGATTTTGAGGCTACATATTTGCACAAAAACTAGGTTACTAAATTCTAAGCCGAATTTGGTGACTTAACGTTGCTGCGGTGTTGATTGTACATTAATTCACCACGCAAGCAGACGGGACCTTGAGAATAAACACCACTTCCACATAATGTGTTGCATCCAACAGTTCGCAGGACACACAAACTTCATGATTTAGAAGTTTAGCTGGGAAAACTCCGTGGCACAAGTTACTGTGGTGTATGACGTACAAACATGTGCGGTTGTAGGCTACTACAGTTCGAGAAAACATACGGCTTCTTTATTTAAAGCCTTTTCTGCACCCATGCATTGCTAATGATTATAGGGGTGTGGACATGAACAACATTGATTTTATTAATGCTTACTGAACAAAGACTATTGAAAATGCTTACTGAACAAAGACTATATGAAAATGTATTCTTGTGTGCCACTGATTGTGTCCACTTATTTTTTGCGTTCATTTTTTGAGTGTTTACATGCACAGAAATCAAATGTTAAACATGAAAGTGGTTTGTCACAAGGTGTATTGCACCAGTTTTACTTACATTTCATTCATTTCATTGACAGAAATAACCTTTTGCACACACATGTGCACACATGGGCCTACCTGGCGTGTGTTAATCATTAACTTTGTATTAAGGGCGAACCCATACGAGAAGATTGAAATAAATAGATCGTCGTTTTTACGGATTCAGCAATAAGGTTCAAATTTTGGAATGTTTGAGATTTTGTTAACTTTTTTTAACGTTAACATATCTTATTTTTAAACAAGCTAACTGAAGCTTACACCGTTCTATGCAGTTCAACCACCGTGCTATGCAACCGCAAATACCCACCCAGGTTCGTGCATTCGGTTGCGATTCTACGGCAAAATACACCCAGTTCACTTCAAGCATCATTTAAATATGACACTTGACTCGATAACCAATGTTTTTAGGTGTTCTTGCAGTTTCACGAAACCGTTTAACAATGACAATTGGATAATGTGACAATGCAAATAAATTTAAATTGGGACTGACGTGGGCAAAGTCAACAACAAAAAGCTGCATTTGTCATCTATATATAGGTATGTTTGTTGCAACACTCTGTCAAATGGCACGCCCCTTAAGCATGTACACAGACACAAAATTACCAAAGCTTCTTGCAGTCACATACATTGACGATTTTAAGCCACGGACCCCAACCTAAATTATTTGCTAATTGACGGCCCTCACTTCCGCTGGCGGACTGTACATGACATTAACGACTTACACAAACCCAGCTAACATAAACCTTGCTCATATAAAGTTTTGTTTGTCCTTTGCACAGATTTTATGTAGATCGGCAAAAAGCATGATCATTTTTTACATGTTGATTATCTCTAGTTGGCAGTGTCCTACCTCACGTTACCCCAGTTGGTGTAGTTTGAATCTTATCATTCAAACCGCAAAGTTATTGTAACGCTTTATTTGTTTGCGTGGGGCTCATACACATCAGCAAACTGTTAGCCATATATTTTTTTATTTTAGTACATAACTTTTTTGCTTTTATACGTCGTTACACTATGTGCGATTTAGAAATATATCGAGACTATCGACTCATGTTTCTTCTGGTCTGATGTTTCGTGGTCATAAAAGTTTATTGCAATGATAGAGAATGTGTTATAGCAGTTGCAGCAGAAATGGTTAAAATAAATTTTAACACAAGTGTGGGTAAACTGTAGACAGTTGTCTGATACGTCTTCAATGTTTTTTCCCCTTTCCCTTCTTCTCCACCCAAACTTTATTCCTCATCCAATCTTTTCCGCATAATACTTTTATCTCTTGTCATCTCACTTCCTGTAAAACTTAAATGCTTGCTCTATCTTGGTCCTGCAGATCGGACACAGTCTCAGACCTCCAACACACTCTGTACAGCAGCATGCATGCCCACATGGCTGCATAACACAGTTGCTATCGCGATCCAGGCACACCTTGCATCTGATCTCATCTTTAATTGATTCAACTTCTCGCTTGTAAACCTCAACATCAACAACGGACGACAAAGATGCATTGTTTTTCTGACATGCAATACGATATTCACCAGATGTTGTTGGCGAAGGAATAATATCGTTGTCTGTAGGAACAATATCGTTGGCACTGTACAGATCCATACCATCAAGGTCATCTCCATTATCGTTGTCCGATGCGGTAGAGCTTTCAAAGGTCATATTACACTTTTGAAGATCACATACAAAGTTCTCGAGGGTAGTGTACCCACGCTTGTCTCTACGAAACTTTTGGTTTACACACAATAATACAGTTTCGTCCGTGAAACCAAAACGCTTTGCATCTTCTACAAGTTGGGATTGCATAAACTGAGCCATGTCGTTTTTGCAGTGTCTTGTTGATGCATCGTCAGCAACAACTATAGCGTTGGGTCTGGTAAAGGAAGTCGTTGGTGTTGATGAAATTGAAGCTTGCTGCGACGTCGAAGGGGGGGGGGATCAGCAACAACTATGGCATTGGGTCTGGTCAAGGAAGTCGTTGGTGTTGATGAAATTGAAGCTTGCTGCGACGTCGAAGGAAGCGATTGGGGACGATTAATGTCAGGGAACATTGCTGAAATCTGTTCAACATATTCGATGCCTTTATGTTGAAGCAGGAATTCGCAGCTGGAAAAATATGAAACATATTCATTAGCATGTTTCTTTTTTAACATTTTGAGCTTTGTTACATTAGGTTGTTTAACACAGTGAGATTTGTAGGTATAATTTAAACAATAAAACTCATGCAACGTTTTCATATGCGTTTTAAATTACAGTCTTGTGTTTAATACTGCACACATATCATATAACATAACATGTATAACTTACTTTGGATACCACTTGGCATGTTCCCTCCAAGGATCATCGCCTGCCCTCCAATTCTGTAAGCCACCATTGCAGTAAAAGCATTTAACCCTATCACCCACCGAAAGGCTGAAGAATCCGGCTTTAGCTATATTATATGGTGTAGGGGTCCTTTTGTTGGGCCAAGTGTGTAGGTAAGTTTTAATACGGCTTTCAAAAGTGCGCATGGATGGATGCCGAGGGTTTGAACACGTAAACATCACATTAGACCTGTAAAGCAAAAGTTTAATTTAATTCAAGTTTTAAGTTATATCTAAGTTAGTTAATGTATATAAAGTTGTGCAAAAAACAACGCTGTTAAAACAAAGCTATACTTACATCGAGGCTGCTGCCATTTGCTCCATTTCCAATCTTACAAAGCACTATCCAAGTTGTTGACCAAATAATACCTGTTACTAAATCTATTAACACATGAACACAAGATTAGCATACTTTAACATGCCTCCAGCGTTAGTTAGCTGATTGATAAAGGCTGCAACTGTACCGCGTAGATTGCCCTGCACTGTCTGCATATAGTTACGTAACTAGTTCTACCTGCATAGCAACGTACACCGTATTTGGAAAATAATAGTTAATGTAGACCTTACATTACCTATTTATAGCAAACGATATAAAATGTATATTTATAACGACTATAAGTGTTGCTCTTTACATTGTTTCGCAAAGATGTGTTGCATAAGTCGGTTAATGTATTTGGTAAAATGAAGAAGCTTCAGTAGTGTTTTACGATTGATTTGATTCAGAATTTAAAGTTGCAGTACTTATATTCTCCATAAAACTACGTAAAATACCCGACTGATAAATCCTACTTGGTGCGAGTACACAGAAAAGAATAACAACTCCCAGGGCTTTATGTGAACTACCGCAACATGGTTCCGCTTTTCGGGTTACGACGCCGTACTGTCTGGACCATAGCCTTTCAGTTCCTCTTTTGTCAATTGTTCTTCATAATAGTTAAATTTCAACAATGTTCTGCAAACCGTAAACAGACTATTGTCACATATAAACAATAAAGTTTTATGTTACATTGCAGCACCAGCACCTGCCAGAAAGACAAACACAATAAAGTGAAAAGTCATACAGCAGCCAACGCCGAACCAAAGAAACAAAGTCCAACGTTTCGCTTCAAGTCATGTGTTTACACGGCCTACTTTTTACATTTATAAGCATTGCCGGATTAAGGGTCTGCTGACCTGTAGGCACGTTTTATAAGTGGCCTGAAAATCAGAGTTGCCAACTAAAAAATTAGAATTATCAGTGTTGCCAAATCATTGTGTGATTTTAAAGTGGTCTGGATTTTTGGGCCTGTAGGCACGTGCTCACTTTGCCTAATGGTTAATCTAGCACTGTTTGTAAGACTAATTTTATATGTTTCGTAAGGCAGTGAACCATGAATAGTTTCTTGCAAACAGAATAGCGCAATAGCGCATTTTTGGCAATGTTTCGATATAAATCGCCTTTAAAGTTTATGATGAATCTGCTGACCAGACTGTAGCATTTATTAGGCAATGCATTCACTTGGGCGATTTGCAAATAATCGTGTTTTAGTTGCAATAGAGCAGCGAAAATTGTCATTACGTCACTTTAGCTAGCTGCGAATAGCTGCAAAGGGAATTCAGCTAAAAAAAGTACCAGGGTAATCCCCGTCTGGGCCGCGCAAGTTGCGCCATTTCCAAACAGCCGTTTCCTAGAGACGAACACGATTAGTACTTTTGTGTCGCAATCTTTTGTTATTCACCAAATCAATCATCCACTAGAAACACAAAACCGAATTTTACAGGTGTGCTGTGTTTGTACGTTCATTAAACTTATTGTATGTTGTTAAATTACATGTCACATTTGTGTGATGTCGTAAGGTTTTTCTCAGAATTGAATGCGGCTATGTTGCTTTAAACTTTGCCGACGTATTATTGCTGATGCCTTATCAGTATATCCATGTTGTTATTGTGAATGCAACACACATTTTTAAATAACCCAGTGGTTATTAACCTTTTTATTACCCCCTGGGCGTAGAAATTTCATTGACCTCTCGTACGAAAACGAAACTACCAAATATAGCGCCACACTATTTAAAGTAATGATCTAATTCAAAACCCCTGAAAAATGGAAAACTATTCTTTTTGGGCTAATCACTAGTGGCGCAACAAAGTTTCGGTTGGTCGAAACATTTTGGCCGAAAATGTGGTTTTTCCCAAGTTTCGGTTTCGAAACACGAAGCCGTTGTTTGCGAAATATTAGATGTTTGTTTAGCTTACGTATTGCAGAAAGTGTTTTGGAGTGACACAAATCAGTTCCTTTTGAGACAGGTACGGTACATCACTAGTAATTACCCGCAAGTTAAGTACCACTGAGCTAACACTTGTGCTTTATTTTCTTCGGCAATCTATATTTAACAAATATGGTATCGGACTCGTAAAATCACCCTCCGAAACCCGAAAAATGTGTTTTTTAAATTTCAGACAAAACTTTTTCGTACAACCCCAAAAACATTAAACAGTTTAAATGTATTAACTAGTTTTGTCTAACCCAATAATTTTCGAAAATATACAAAAATCGTTTTCTAAGGTTTTTCTAAAGTATTGCAACATACGAATTCAGTCTTTCGTAATGTGTAGGAAATACAAACAACAAACGATAACTATAAATCCAATATGGTACCCATTTCCATTGTATCACCGTCGCCTACCAAGCCGGCCATGAAGAAAAGTCATCACGCGCATTTTTGTTCAAAAAAAAGAAAAAAAATGAAAGACAGATACAGAATATGTAACACTGTTAAAAGCACGGTCATACAAATTCCAAAAGTCCTGGCCGGAGGCAGTCTGATAAAAGCCTTACATTATTCGACCTAAAAAATTACAACCATAATATAAGCAGAAAAAACGCCATTAGAAAGGTAGTGTAGGATGGTAAAGTTATATTGGACGCACATGTTGGAGCTTCAGACAGCAGTATTGTATCTGTGTAAAAAATAATGAAAAAATTAATAACGAGGAACGACAACCGATTTAAGTTATGTAGCGTAAACATTGTGTAGGCAAAGTAGGCCCGTGCCTACAGGCCAGTCAAAAATCCAGGTCACTTTAAATGATTTGGCGGGGGGGGGGCTTACACATCTGGCCTCATCAGCTAGATTGTTGTATCGTTGTGATGGTCAAATTTATCACTTAATTGTAAGTTACAAATTTTGTTTCAAATTTTTGACACGTTAGCAAAGGCCCCACAATTATCTTATAATTGCATTTACGGGATACCTTTTGGTTCCTTGATTTATAAACTTTGCTTCAACTATTTCCCTAAAAAAGACCTTTTAGCGTCCATAATTCAGTCTACATCAACCAGAAAGGGCACTTTTTTCAACTTACCCTCTATCCATCTTGAAAACGACGCAACGTTTGGGGGGGGGGTTTACACATCTGGCCTCATCAGCTAGATTGTTGTATCGTTGTGATGGTGGGTACTTTTTTCAACTTACCCTCTATCCATCTTGAAAACGACGCAACGTTTGTAAAGACTGAAGGGGCCTCCCCATTTCTACACGAGAGTGGAACTGACGTAACGCCAACAACGTACCAGGTGATTGCGTCAATTAACATCACCAAAGGCCCACCGGCGTCTCCCTTTTAAATACAAAAATCTGTTAATAGGTTTTGCTGAATCGCTTCAAAATAACTAATTTTCATATTTGGGGTTTGAACTTAACTTATTATTGTAACTTAAGGTAATACCTCGCACAGACCGGCTTGGCCCTGTGGTCGACCTCCCGCGCATAATTGCGTATCGGTAATAAAGGAATACGTCGTTGAGCACGTGGTTCTATTGACCAATGGCAGTCGAACTTGAAACAGGGTGGGATTCGGTCGAGAGACAACTGTAAAATATTAAAGTTTAAAAGATATAAAAATGCGTAACAATCGGTAAATTGATAAGTTATCTATACTCTGCTGCAGCGACCAAATATAAACACACTTATTTTACACGTTTTGCCTTATTTACATTATAACACGAAAGGGCACTAAAGCTTTTTTTGTTCTGACAGAATATATATCTTTTCTCTTATGATTCGGGCCACATGCATATACTCGCATTAATACGAGCCACTGTTAGTAAGTTACGACATACACTACACACATTCATAACTGGCATTAACCCTAAAGCGTTCATGCTGACCAGCAGTCATTCTTATATAAATCATACAGTACGCCAGGCATATTGTACCGAATCAGCTGGTCACCAAGCATTCTTATAATTTTTAGGTATAAGGTCTGTTGCATGGGAATTAGGTAAAGTCAAGTAACTAGCAATTAAGCTGGGCGTTATACCGAATCATCTGATCACCAAGCATCCTCATATATGACATGCCACAGGCTAGAAAAAGTACCAGCGATTACGGCCACCTAGAAGTTGGAAAGAAACCCAACTTCAATAAAACTTTTGCAAAGTCACTTGCAGTCAAGTCGAGTTTATCACTTGCCCCGGGTTAAATCGAATCTTTATGTGGTTGTGACTTAAATATGAACACTTTTGTACTGCATTGTGTAATACAGTAGTTCTCAAACTGTGCGTCGCGACGCCCTGGTGCGTCATTTTCATTTTCCAAAGGCGTCGCGAAATAGTTCCGTTTCATGGCTTTTTGTTGTTGTAATAATAAACCAAACTTTATTAATAAGTTTCCTCATCAACTTTTATTTGCTGGCGCGTCGCAAGATTAGAAAACTTTTTCAGGGGCGTCGCAACAAAAAAAGTTTGAGAACCACTGGTGTAATACAAATACTTGCCCAGGGAACCGAATCCGCTTGCTATTGCGCTGAGGTTGAAGTTAACAGCAAAATTCGGAGCTGGATAACACACTGGACGAACGTTGGGCGTATATGTGAGAATATGCGTGAGTTTCAATAGGGCGAGATCAGATGTAAACAACTGGCTAAAGACAAATACAAATGAATATCAAACCTATGAAGTCGACAACATACCAAGCATTGTAGGCTGCATTGCAATGAACGTTTAATGCAGTGTTTCTCAACCTTTTGCACTCTGCGACCCCCTTTGGAGGATTTCTAATAGTGATGCACCGAAGCTTCGGTTGGCCGAAACATTTCGGCCGAATGCGCTGTTGTCCGATGTTTCGGTTTCGGCCCCCATTTTTTTTTTAAATTCGGTCGAAACCGAACTTTTTCTTTGCATGGAATTAATGCCCAAACTATCATTTCACCAATACGAAACGTCTAGATCAACTAATTGTTTTATCTATAAAATACGAGCTACGTTGTCTGCAAAATATTACAAGTTTAGTAAAGCTTCAGCATTGTGAAAGTGATTTTGATTTGTTATAATTAACTTTACTCGCATCAACGACACAGTTCAGTTAAAAACATCTGTAGAAACGGGGATTTTTGGTTCGGCCTGATTCGGCCGAAATTGTTCGGCCTCGTGGCCAAATATTCGGTTTCGGCCCGAACCTTTTTAGGCGGGTTCGGTGCATCACTAGTTTCTAACAAAGTACGCGACCCCTTTATAATCACGGACAGGCAGTTTTACTACAAAAATATCTTCATCATACACTTATTGTCAACTGTCATTGTATCAGTTCGACTGATGCTGTACAGAAAACCCGTTAAAATGTCGTTATGGCTCATGGTAACCTACCATAAACATTTTAAGCATTTCATACTTAACCCCAAAAAAACCCAAACCCCAATGATAAAAGTACGAGATTTACAATCCCCAGTTGGATTGCGTCTTCGCGAACCCTTTAAAAGTGATTGGCAACCCCCATGTTGAGAAACGCTGATTTAATGTCAAACAGGTAACGTACGGTGCCTAGCTAAAGTATTACAACTATCTGACTGCAAGCTTCTATGTTTAAGCATTAACAGACTATTGTTTATCGTTTGTTTTTTAGTAAAGCAGAAAGCCGCTCAAACAAGTCTATTTTCATAGTTAAACAACAATCCCTACATGGGATTTTTTTCGTATGTGGGATTTTTTTTCTTACCTTTCAAACGCAGGATGCCTCGGTATTTCACTGACATTTGAGTGTTGTTCACCTGGTACATCAAACTCTGCTTTGCCAACATCAACACGCAACATGGCAGGAGATCTGATAAAAAAGCAAATTACACAACGCTAAACCAACGCCTATAAAGCTCTTGCTTATGCTGGGATTTGAACCGACAGCAGCAAGAACGCTTTACCAAATATGCAGAGTGGTTTGATTACGGTATACAATCTCTAAGCATTATGGACCAAAAGCAACTGACCAACTTTTGTAAAATCGCGGGCGGCACTTTTGTAAAACAGAAGTTTTATATATTGTATCGCATGTGTAGCCACACCTGCCTCGATGACGACTTGTTAAAGGCGGCTACAGTGTAAACTATAATGTTCATTGCAAATTGTTTGGTGAGTCTGATTGTTAGATCGCAGAAAATCAGCATCACACTGCATTGAAAGGGTTTAGCGAGCAATACTTTGTTATAAATTTAAACTTTGGCGGACCCGACAACCTTTTTTTAACAGGGCACATTTGGCCCGTGGGCTGTAGGTTCCACACCCCTGGTTTAGATGAATGCGCATCCACAAATCGAATTGACTGCACCGCTGTAACATATCGATTTCAACATATCGAAGCAGGGTTGTAAGCGGGCCCGAATTTCTAGTCCGATCGGGGGGGGGGGGGGGGGGGGGGGGGGGTGTTAGATCGCAGAAAATCAGCATCACACTGCATTGAAAGGGTTTAGCGAGCAATACTTTGTTATAAATTTAAACTTTGGCGGACCCGACAACCTTTTTTTAACAGGGCACATTTGGCCCGTGGGCTGTAGGTTCCACACCCCTGGTTTAGATGAATGCGCATCCACAAATCGAATTGACTGCACCGCTGTAACATATCGAAGCAGGGTTGTAAGCGGGCCCGAATTTCTAGTCCGATCCCGACCCGAAAGTACAAGCCCGACCCGAACCCGAATCGTTTTTGAGAAGCCCGTTTATGCCCGAACGTTCGATTGACAGACCTATACATGAAAGCCTACAAAAGGTACGACTGTATAGTATAGAATATAATAAAGAAGACATACGCGATAAACAAATAGCCAAAGGCTTAAACACCGCGTTTAAGGGCTTCTGAGATTAAGTCGAGCAACTAACAACCTAGCTAGGTAATTTTATTCCAAAAAATATTACAGACACAGAGTGTAAAGTACCCCGGAACCGAATCCGACCTGAAAATCCCGGACCGGTTACAACTCTGTATCCAAGGTGAAAAAATTCAAATACTTACACGTAGTTGCGCACGCAGTACGCGGATGTTAAAATCCATCGGGTTGCAATAATGGAACCACCACAAAATGGTACAGAGTCGGATGCATTGGAGAGTACAGCGTGCCATGGCCATGATCCAGCCACCGACGCACTACCTCCAACTACTCGCAAGTCCTGTGAAGTAATGCGTTTTAGAAAATTAGATAGACCTTGTTTGATGTCTACACGATAGACAGGGATGTAACATATTTCTATAATGGTCACTATACCCAAACCACAATTAAGTAGAGTCATTTAAATTTACGCTTTTAGTGATTCCAGTCAGTCAAATCGAGTCTTTTACCGACCACTTTTTTCATTTAAACTGGCTCGTAGTCAAATGTTAATACTTTTCCGTCTTAAGTTATCGGAGTTTTTCATCTCCCAAAACAACTACTTGAGCGGGAAAGTTTAGTGGCACAAGCGGTTTAAATAAGGACCGCGAGTTCTGTTTATAAATGCAAAAAATGTCCTAAACGTCCATGTAGTCTTTTGCTTTACTTCTTGTTTTCATTGTTTAAGTCCAGCATTTTACCTATACGCTGTTCCAAGCAATATCAGCTATTAGGGCATAAAATGACAATCTTGCTATCACAAAAGTCTTCTGCACAACCCCCGGTACGTATAGGCTTACCCAGGTAAACTGTGGTGGTGTTTGCACTTTTCCACATTGAAAATACCTTGAGGGCGGTTTTTCTGCAAACAAAACTTACTCTGTTTCAAAGGCACATCTTAGGCATGACGGTAACACAACGTAGTAAAATTTAAACAACAAAAATGACACAAAATCATTCATTTAAGATCGAATGCTCTACGCCTACTGTATGACTTTACATATTCGTTCTTTTTCATCAGCAATTTTCGCAAATGGCATAATAAAAGAATTGCTTTACTGATAGTCACATGGGTAAATTGCTAAGATTTTTTTAATGTTATTTCGACCATGTCAAAATATATTTATGATAGGAATATTGTTTTTGTTACATTATGATACAGAATCAAACCCACCACACTCAATTTCGTCGCTATCGTCAGCACAATCTCTCCTCCCATCGCATTTGCTTTGCAAGGGTACACAGGCCCCATTCCAACACTGGTATTCACTATCGCCGCAGCGAGCTGCGAAATTAAGAAAAAGAAATTCTGCTTCATAAACTATATCGCAAAAGTCATTAACGTCAAAAACAAAGTATAGATCTGCTAAAGGCATTTTTTGCTTTTTATGTGATCGCCAAATTGCATTGATATTTTACGCCAAACTACACATCAAATCGCCAATTTCAGTAAGTTCCGTACGCATTTCTATACACATCCTTTGATCAACTTTCAGTACTAAATTTGTGCAATATGACGTTATTACTTTCTTAATGGTATTTGATACCTTTAACCATCATTGGTGTTTTCATGGCTTTCTTACTTACAAAAATACACACATATAAAATACAATGCAAAGTGTACCTGAGGTTCTGTAGGTAATACTGAAGCCTCTTTCCTCATGAAGATCATCAGAGTGGAAAACTATGCGAACCACGTGACCTAGGGCGGAAAAGTCCCGTGGTTTTTGATTACCACACAATCTTCTGCCAGTGTACTATACAAACACCAAATATACCAAAGGGTGCACCGTTTTAGTGACGTTATTCAGTCATTACTCACCAGTATTAAGTCGTCATACACCTCTAGATAGTCAAATCGACATAAGGAGTCGGATTCTATGTCAAAATCATTAAAATAGACTTCTATAACCTGTCAACAAAATACTCGTTTTTCAAGACGTTTACGATTTTTGTTTGGTGATAAACGACTGCTTTTTTAATACTTAACGAAATTTGGCATATTAGGCGATGCCACTCAAGTATAGTTTTATATAACTTAAAAATGTTATTTAATTTGCATTAGGTGGTAAACTCACTTTATCGGCTGTGGTTATAATCGTCCACTGACAATTAACAGACTTTGGGTAAGTCTCAGGATAACCAGGGGAGGTAAGAGTAGCAGCGTCCAAGGTCGTTGTTACATTGCCCTCGCACGCAACAACTGGCAAAAAGTAATAATATTTTATGGGGTTTTAAACTTGGACTCAAACACTTGACTTTTATCGCTGTCGTGGGGTGAAGCGCCTCAGACCATTGTACCAAAATCCCTTTTTAACGGGATTCAAACCCAAGACGCTTCCGGGGACGGATCCCGAATAGTTTTTTTATGTCTGTATGTGGGTCAGGCGCGCAGGATCATTCAGTTCCTGCTCCAAAATACTCGACCTTTTTTCTTCTTCTTCACGGGGTTCGAACCCAGGACTCTCCCGGGGACGAATCCCAATCAGGGTTTTTTATGTTTGTATATGGGTCACAGGCGCGCCGGACCATTCAGTTCCTGCTCCAAAATACTCGACCTTGCACAAATGAAATTCATTGGTACCCTCTAGCGACATCAGCCGAAAGGGAATGTGTGCATACTACAGTTAGGGGCAGCAGTGAGCTGACTAAACTATTTGTGTTGATATTACGTCGGTAATGTACCAATGCCTACCTTGTGGAACGGCTGTGTTGGTAACAGGGGGAGTTGAGGTGGTCGTAGTGCTAGTTTCCGTGGTAGTAGGGGTTGTCGTGGTCATTGTAGTAGATGATGTTGGGATTGATCCGTCGTAAACAACTGAAAGTTTGAAACATATTACTCAGGGTGGAAAGGCTAAAGCTAAAACCATGATATATTCAAGTTAGGTCTTCCAGTTATTGGTGTTATATGGTCAAATAAGCGTTTAAAACTAAACGCCTCTAACATTACATCGGACAACATACAGGACAAGGGAAACATTTTTTCGGAGGTTTAAAAATACACTTTTTCTAAGAGTTAAGAATATTTTTTTCAGGTTTTCCAATTTCTGTAGTTTCTAAATCAGCTCGAATATTCAGGCTATACCTTGCACAATCCAGTCGTACGCAACAGAAATTTTGGTAAAAACACTAGGATATCCTGCTTGGCCACAAAGCTCAGCATATGAAGCTACTCCAATCACATACCAAGTAGTTTCATCTACAAGACATGCTAACGGCCCGCCGAAGTCCCCCTGAACAAAATTCGTGCTATTGGTTAGACATACTATTAACGCGAAAACCGATTGTAAAATGTTTTCGTGTGTGTAATATAAGCCTGTGTTTAATATCACGCTTTTTAAGTTTTTCTTGCATCAATGAAATAGCGTGAAAGTGTGACTACCTGAGTAACGAATTGCTTCTTGCACTTCGTAAAGCGAAACTCGTTAGGCGAAAAATGAAAGATTTACTGTTTAAAATCGTTAACGCGCATAATAAACTTTATAACATTGCATTTGTTTGCATCAGTGATACGTTTGACGAAGTGCGACAAAATCAGATTCGATTTCACACAGGTTGTCCAAGTGTGTAATGATTGAAAGCAATGAACCCCAGGTGCCTATTTGACTGTTTGGTCAGTTACAGGTAAACTATGATATGTTTGACAAAACCAATCAAGAAAAACTTTCAGTAAATGATTAATTAAGAAGCAAATGCTTCTGACTCAAAATCAGTAGACACTGGGTTGGTATATTCGAGATATATATTTCACCTATTCAGGCATCGTCAAAGAAAAACTTTCCCTACAAGTTACAACCGACCTCCATAAATCAAGTAACATACGTTAGATTTAACAACTAATGATCTTTAATACCTGACAAACCCCGATCCCTCCCTTGCTGTAATCTCCAGCACATACATGAGAATCGGTAAAGTTGGTTCCATAAACAGTTTCGCAAATGTTTGGATCAATTATCGGAACACGAACTTGTTGCAAGTTGTCTGGGCTAACTTGCTCTTGTCCTGTTAAAAAAAACGTTTGCCCCAAGTTATAGTTTCATAGGGCTAAATTAACTACAAGTTATACAGCCTTAAACTTTGAAGTAAACCTCGCGAAGCACTTGTACCAAATTTGGCTGTTAGTTTGTTTTAAGTAGGAAAATTGACGATCCTGCAGTTAGCACAGCCGCCTTGTGTCTACATGGTTGTTGGTTATAGTCCCAACTTATTTTTTGTGTGTGTATCTCGGAAAAAATGTACTTCAAACCAGGTTGATTTAGTTAACATCCTTAAATTTTCAAACAAATAATAATTTAGGATTTGTAAATGTGGCAAGGTAGCAGAACGACGTAACGCAACCAACGATAAAACTAAACAAACATAAAAATTCACCTATAAGACCCCATCCTGTTGCAATGCATTGGGTTCCGGGCTGGACGTTGAAGTCTGAGGTATTCGACGGCACGCATATAGAACGAACGTTGGTTGTAAAATTGAAAGGACTGAAAAGTCTCAACAGAGCCATATCATGCAACTTTCTTACACTGGAAATGTAAAAAAGCATCGTGGGTTTTCAGCCTTACTTACTTACATTTTTTTTAAAGGCACTGGTGTGTTGTATCTTGACACGATGTTTCGTTTATGTGTTTCAAACAAGTTAAGTGTTATAATTATGAACGAATAGCGAACTTGCTACCTGTCATAATTTGGGTGTATAACAATCTCTTGCAAAACCGACTGTTGTGATCCAAGCGTTCCAATTAATGTGTGACGTCCAGCAAAAACTCTAATGTCATGAATTCTGGTGCAAACACAAATGCAGTATCAAATTTTTGTTACATAAACATGGGTTTGGCTTCATCAACTTGTTGAAAACCTTACGTTAGACTACCCAGGCAATGAGCTGAAGTCACAAGCCATTCTGTAGTAAGCACAGCAGCTCCACATAATAAGGTCCCATCTCCATGTTCCACAACAGCTTGCCATGGCCATGAGTTAGATATCGCTTCGTTTCCACCAACTATGCGCAAATTCTTTAAATAAAAATTTAAAATGCTACTGTGTACCACATTAGAACTAAATTCTTTTATATTTTCAAACTTACCCACACAAATTGAGGAGCCACGTCTTGTTTTCCACACTCTGCATTATTTTGTGATGTTTGTGCTGTTCAAAGTAAAAACAGCACATAAAATGTGACCAATATTTTTTTTAAACATTTTTATTGCGCAGAGAACCTTTTCTTTAATTCGTTGAAAAATAAAAATTGTTCATGTGGATTGTTTGGTAACTCAAAAGGTGACTCTATTTAAGTAATTGATGAGATCACATTTACAGTTATTTTGTGTTTTGCATAATTGTACTCATTTATAAATAAAAAGAATTTCTGCAGAAGTACCACATTCAATTTCGTCACTGTCATCATTACAGTGCTTTACTCCATCACAATGCTGTGATTCAGAAATACATGCACCATTCCAACATGTAAATTGATTAGACAAACATGCATCTGCAAAGAAAACATTTACCTGACAATTAGTCTATTCTAATTATTGCTGTAAAAAACAAGTCACTTAATCTGAAAACGGGGTCTGTGTTCTGTTTGAAATCTTTGTATAGTGGCATTTCAATACACTGTAGAGTCTCGTGGCAAAAATGAAACTAGGTTTGTATAAAATAAATAAACCTATGTAACCTGTTGTGGTCCAATAAACAAGAAAACCCTTTGCTTGGGTGTCATCATCAGTTTCCATTGTAAGTGTAACATTTCTGTTCCCAGCAGTGAAGTTCCTGGGAGATGACGTACCACAAAATGTTCTATCATAAAACTGTATGCAAACAATACAACAAAAACCTTATGGTGTATATCTGCTTTACCATTAGTTAGTCAACAAATGTAGAGGTTTTGTTACAGTTAGCCTGAGTTTATTGGTTGAGTCTCTGTTTAAGTGATTGATTTTAGTCATAGGCCTAATGGAAAACTGCAATGTTTTACCAATCAACAATTTAAGTGCAAAGAAGCAGATGGTAATCTTAATGTGATTAGACAAAGTCTTAATCAATGAAAAACATCGTGTTTTTTATATTTTGCATATAATAAAGAAGTTTTTTCAACAGGAATTAGCAACAGCCCCAGCTAAAACCTTACCTAGTGTAATTAACAACGATTAAAATGACAAAATAAATAGACATCAAAGTGGTAAAATTCAATTTCCCTTGGTTTGTTAAAACATAGTCCACAGAAATACCATTTTTCCTGAGCTGTTTGCCAAAACACATGTCCAACACCAAACATACCCTTATGTTTCCATCATATACTTGGAGATCATCAAATGCACAGAAATTACTCTGTTCTAATTCAAAATCCAAGAAGTATACATGTATAACCTAAACATAACATACATCCCAAAAAGTTTACTACATTGATACTGTTAACATTCTGACAAAAAGAAAAAAAACACTACATTGCATCTAACCTTGTTTGTAGGAGCGAAAATTGATATCATGCAGTTGAGATCATTTGGGTATAGGTCTGGATAGTTAGGGGATTTTAAGTAGCCTGCTTGTCCAGTCACAGATATTTGTGTGCAGATGTCTATTGCTATTTTGTAAACAAAAGTTTTTGTTAGCTACTCTTAAACTTGTTTGTCCGCATAGGAACAAACCCAGCTGTTAAAATAAACACTAAAATTGTAAAATTGACTTTGATTCACATCGTGCCAAACCACATAACAACAAACTTACCGTCTTCCGCATTTAAATTTTGCGCCAAAACTACCGGGAAAACAGCAGTAAATCCAATCAGCGAACGGAAAAACATCACATGAAGCACATACAAAATTTTAACTTTAAGCAACACCAACATAATCACTAACAGGCTAGTGTTGTTGCTTAAAATACTCAAAATGAGTTATGAGACATCGCGATACGAAACGTTTCACACCTCAGATGTCAAGAAACATCGCTTTGGACAATTGCGAGGCATAATATTACAACAAATCAGAGTGTTGGCATTCTTCAGACGGAAGCGATGAAGGATCAAGTTTCATATAGGGGGGGGGGGAGTCAAGAAACATCGCTTTGGACAATTGCGAGGCATAATATTACAGCAAATCAGGGTGTTGGCATTCTTCAGACGGAAGCGATGAAGGATCAAGTTTCATATAGTTGGGAAAGATGTATAAGATGCTCGTTAGGTGTTAGAAATCGTAGACAGTCACAGTCTCGTAAACAGCCGTAATCGCAGGTGGTGTACCATGACGAAATAGTCCATTTGTGTGATAGATTACTTGACCTTGGGTTTGAATCAAAACAAAATACGCAAATCCAAACGCTGGCTAAGACTCCCACATGGGCACATACGAGGGTTGCAGACAATAGAAATTCTTACTACGGACTATGGACTACGGACTATGGACTGCGGACTACTATGACTACGGCGTTTAAAATGCTTGACTTAATTATTTCCGGCTCTACTAACTGTAACGGTTGTTAGGAATCGCAATAACAGCGCGACCGCAGTTATACAGGGATTCGTGCTTTGTTCAATGTGGGCTATCCTACTTATAATGCTTGGACGAAGATCGCTGTGTTTGCAAGTTACCAGTCTGTGCAAAAGATCAATAATGAAAAGATGAGGTATCTTATTAGCTGCGTAAAAACATTACTTATAGTTGTGGTATTGACTCTTCTTTCAAACTTCTGCATTGAACGAAGTGCGTTCAGTCAGTTTTTTCTTACCCGAAATTTAAATAGGCCTTCATACGGCCCAAACATTTTGTCGGGGGGGGGGATTATAGTTGCGGTATTGACTCTTCTTTCAAACTTCTGCATTGAACGAAGTGCATTCAGTCAGCTTTCTCTTACCCGAAATTTAAATAGGCCTTCATACGGCCCAAACATTTTGTCGGATAATGCTTCAAGTCAGTTGCCACCGGTAGTTAAGAAAAGGCAGTGCGTTTGGGGCCCCCCTCCAAAAAAGAATGTCGTTCCAAAGATTAAACTGGACCCTACAAAGTTTCTGTATCCAGGAATTCGCGCTGGCCCTAACAATCAAATGCGACAACTACTCAAAGTTGTCCATGTGGCTATTCTTTTAAACAGGTGAGCTCTTTGCAGAAAAGTTTTTTAGCAGCAAGCATGGATGTGAAAAACAGTTTGTTTGTTTTATTTATATCTTTGACGGGCAGGCAACACCTAAATGATTTATGCCCACAATGAGTCCGTCTGTCTGTTTTACTACAAGTTCGTTGAATCATTCTTTAAGTTTTTCGAATTAGAATGTTGGTGACTTCAATTTAGTTCAACCCATCGGGAACCAATGCCGTTTAAATTTTAGAACGCAAGGCGGTTGCGCTAACCACTCAGCCATCTTGGCGACACTTTTAAAGAAACATTGCAAAAAAAGCCAATATTTCTTTTATTAATACTGTTTTTTTATATTCCAGGACTCTTGTGGTGCCAAATTGGGGGGGGGGAACTACAAGTTCGTTGAATCATTCTTTAAGTTTTTCGAATTATAATGTTGGTGACTTCGATTTAGTTTAACACATCAGGAACCAATGTCGCTTAAGTTTATTGCTTAAGAAAATACAAGCGACCGAGATAGGATTAGAACTCACAACCTTTGGAACACAAGGCAGTTGCGCTAACCACTAGGTCATATTGGCGACAGTTTTAAAGAAACATTGCAAAAAATGCCAATATTGCCTTTACCAAAAGTTTTTTTTTATTCCAGGACTCTTGTGGTGCCAAATTTTTATTCGCACTTTTCTGTTGGTCAGCAAATCGTCCAACCTTACCAAAGAGTAGACGTCGACCGAATATGTAGTCTTGTGTCATGTGTTACATTGGAAACGTTTCAGAAGGTCTGCAAAGGAACGTTTCACTACGTGTTCTTGGTAAGTTTAGCTATTGTTGTAGATTAAGGTTTATAAGCATCTATAATTTTATGGAACAATTGTCTCCAGGCCTACTCTAATTTCATTTCATTAACATAAACCGTATGAACTCTATAGATTTCATTAGGAGTTAGATGTAGAGCAAAAATAAACATAAAATAGGACAAAAACAACTACGGTAAAAAAGAAGAGAAAAACCAAAGCCTGTAGCAATGGTTCTTCATCAGTGGGAAGTTATGTACATATAAAGGGAATAGGATCATACATTCGAAAGGATTTCACTATTCCAGTTGTTTCTATTTCCAGCAAAACCAAGACTTTAATGAAAAATTTTACAAAACCACTTCGAAGGACACCGGACTGGCCACACGCTGGCGCTGGGACAAACCAACGAACAAATTCAAATCTACTTCTGGTCCGACAGTGGAACGTATATTTCCTAACAAACAACTGTCTTTATCTGAAATCAAGAAGTACTTTGACGTTCCAAAGCCATGCGCACTGTATCCTGGACACGAAGATGACATGTCGTTTTTTTACTTAAAACCTTCACTTCCTCTGCCAGACGTTGTTGAAGATATCTCTAAGTTGCAAGAAGATGATTTAAAGTTTGCGATAATGGAAGCAGTGGGCACTCTTCCTCATGTTATCGATGACACCGCCTTGGCTTACTCGCAGAAAGTGTTCAAAGGCGATTATGTAGGCGTTCATTGGCGCTACGACGACTCTGATTGGGCAAGACACTGCACGGTCTTAGGAGACCCAACTTGCAAAAACTTCAAAAAAATTTCAGGCAAACATATTGCCACGGCCATACACAACGACTTGCAGAAATTCATGACCAAGTTTACTGAAGGAATTAACATCTACATCGCCGCACCGCCATCCATGTTAACCTTCGCACAAAGCATTGTAACTGAGCTCAAACAACTGAACTCGACTTTTCACATTGCACCGTTGACTTTAGAACAGTTTGTCACGGACAAAATCGATTCGTGTTTTAAGAAAAACAACTGGCATTTTGGTGATACTTTGTCGCTAATTGAAATGGCTTTGATGCAAAAAAGCGAGTATTTTTATTACTCAAAATCATCGACATGGTCGAAAAACTGCCAACAGAGAAGGTGGTTTGTTCCACAAAATGGAAAATTGGCAGTGATGAAGTATGAAGCGAGTATTTTTGATTTAAGCGAAGCTGTTCTATTGGGTAGCTCGTAAGACGACGTTGAGTAACCTGAAATTTGCTATGTTTTCTTCATAATTTGCCGGCTATTTTTTGAATGATTATGATTTTTATTGATTGTTGCTTATCAGGTAATTAAACTTTGTTTGGATGCTCAACATGTTGTCAAAAATTTTTTTTTTACAAATAGAAATTAAATGAAAAGAATTCTCTGGATGATATTTGTTAGCTGCCAACGCACGCGCTTATATTTTTTTGTGACCACTAGGCGACGCCCTATACACGCAAAGACATATCCCCGAGGATTTCGATCTCGTGGGCTGGAACTTGGCCAAACGGTCTGGCGCGCCTGACCCACATGGGGGGGGGGAAATTAAATGAAAAGAATTCTCTAGATGATTTTTGTTAGCTGCCAACGCACGCGCTTATATTTTTTTTGTGACCACTAGGCGACGCCTTATACACGCAAAGACATATCCCCGAGGATTTCGACCTCGTGGGCTGGAACTTGGCCAAACGGTCTGGCGCGCCTGACCCACATACAGACATAAAAACCTTGTTAGGGATTCGTCCCCGGGAGTGTCCTGGGTTCCAACCCCGAAAAATAAAATTTGAATTTCCGATAAGTGGCGCAACGGAGCATAGGCGTGTAGGTAGAGCTACTAACACCATAACTCACACGACACCCAAAGTCGACTAGGGGGCGTAAAGAGCTGAATTTTTTATTTAGCGGCTATAAATGGGTTGGGTTGGGAAATAACTTTTTAATTTTTTAGCTCTACCAGGCGTGTAGTAGCTCTACCAGGCGTGTACGTCTCGTCTCATAGAAAAGACGCAGAAACTATGCAAAAAGGTTACCCTGGTTCGTGGAGCTAACGGGTTTGGATTTACACTTTGTCATTGGGGGGGGGGCGTCTCGTCTCATAGAAAAGACGCAGAAAGAGCTAACGGGTTTGGATTTACACTTTGTCATTTGGTAGTGTATCCCCACGAACCGGTTTGAGCGATTTATTTTATTAAACCCGAACCGAACCCACCGCAAAATCCAATTTCCTAAAAACCCGAACCGGAGTTGAACCCTAAATTATATTTGGTGTTGAACCTGAACCGAAACCGAACCACTAAAAAATGTGATCTTATGAATTTTTTTTCCAAAACAGCGCACTGACAAATATCCTCGAGATAACAGCCATAGGGCATATCAAAACTAACAAATTTGCAAGTTTGGGGGGGGGGACGATTTCCTACAAACCCGAACCGGAGTTGAACCCTATATTATATTTGGTGTTGAACCTGAACCGAAACCGAACAACTAAAAAATGTGATCTTATGAATTTTTTTTCCAAAACAGCGCACTGAAGAATATCCGCGAGATAACAGCCATAGGGCATATCAAAACTAACAAATTTGCAAGTTTTCCGCAATAAACGGTAGAACTTCTTTTAAAGTATGATAACGCCATGCAGATAATTGGTAAAATTAAAATTATACGATAGGGGATTTAAACCGGTTCTGACCAGGTAATTTGCCCGNAGTGGGTAATTTGCCCGAACCGGAACAAAACCCGAACCCGAAATTATGCATTTTAAAAAACCCAAGAACAAGAACCCCTAAAAACAAAACAAAGTGAACCCGAACCGAATCTGAATCCATATGACAAGTGGTTCGACTCCCTGCTTATAAGGTTATCAAAAAAATACAAACAGAATAAATGGTTTTGGCTATGCCGATTTAAACTGATAATGTATTTTCTAAATGAGTCGAAATTTTATTTGGGAGTGAAGATGAAAACCTGGAGTAAAAATTTTTCAAAACAGCAAAAAAATCCTCGACTTAACGTGGTTTAAACATGCTCACTTTAAGGTTTCTGCAGAGTGACCAAAAATGCCTTAAGCCCTTGTAATGCGTTATAATGCTTGTTCTCTGTTCTCTTCTTTATGTTAAATTTAGTCCCAAACTTTATTCCAGTTTCACTGTTTTTTTCAAATAAATGCACTCTTTACGCTACCTACCGGAAATAAGAAAACCTGTCTGCTATAAGTTCTTACGTTAGTAGTTTTACCACAAAAATCGTCTCATAGAATTGTTTTTATTTCGTTATTTTGCAAAAAAACTTTTTCGACAACAATTGTTGAGCACCAAACATAATTTGCTTACCAGATAAACAACATTCAATAAAAATCATAATCAACTGCAAAATAGCCAGCAAAATATGAAGAAAACATAGTGAATTTCAGCTTATTCAACGTCGTCTTACGAGCCACTCAATAGAACAGCTTCGCTTAAATCAAAAATACTCGCTTCATACTTCATCACTGCCAATTTTCCATCTTGTGGAACAAACCACCTTCTCTGTTGGCAGTTTTTCGACCATGTCGATGATTTCGAGTAATAAAAATACTCGCTTTTTTGCATTAAAGCCATTTCAATTAGCGACAAAGTNAAAGCCATTTCAATGAGTGATAAAGTATCACCAAAATGCCAGTTGTTTTTCTTAAAACACGAATCGATTTTGTCTGTGACAAATTCTTTTAATGTCTGCGATGCAATGTGAAAAGTCGAGTTCAAGCGCTTGAGCTCAGTTACAATGCTTTGTGCGAAGGTTGACATGGATGGCGGTGTGGCAATGTAGATGTTAATTTCTTCAGTAAACTTGGGCATGAATTTCTGCAAGTCGTTGTGTATGGCAATGGCAATATGTTTGCCTGAAATCTTTTTAAAATTTTTGCACGTTGGGTCTCCTAAGACCGTGCAGTGTCTTGCCCAATCCGAGTCGTCGTAGCGCCAGTGAACGCCCACATAATCGCCTTTAAACACTTTCTGCGAATAAGCCAAGGCAGTGTCATCGATAACTTGAGGAAGGGCGCCCACTGCTTCCATTATCGCGAACTTTAAATCATTTTCTTGCAACTTAGAGATATCTTCGACCATGTCTGGCAAAGGTCGCGAAGGTTTTAAGTAAAAAAACGACATGTCATCTGCGTGTCCAGGATACAGTGCGCATGGCTTTGGAACGTCAAAGTACTCCTTGATTTCGGTTAAAGACAGTTGTTTGTTAGGAAATATACGTTCCACTGTTGGACCAGAAGTAGATTTGACTTTGTTCGTTGTTTTGTCCCAGGGCCAGCGTATGGCCAAGCCGGTGTCCTTTGCAGTTGTTATGTAAAAATTCCCAGGAAAGTTTTGCTTTTGCTGCAAATAAAAACAACTGGAATAATCAAATCCTTTCGATTGTTTGGCACTCTAGGTCAGAGGATTACCCACTAAAGTCAATCACAAAATTCCCCCTCATTTTTATGATGATGTTATATGCCGTACAACGTACATTAAAAACATTTTTCTTTAATTGATTAAATTTACTTAAGTTTGAGACTACACAATCAGATTTATGACCATGTATATCAGGGCTACTCAAATGACGGCCCGCGGTCCAAATCCGGCCCTTTTGGGCGTTGGATTTGGATCCCGACGGTCTTTTGATTGCGGCCACATACGCTATATTGTGTGTTAATTTCTTGATAGTTGCTATGTAGCGACAGTTAACTCAAATCCGCATAGCGATTCTCGGAGTACTGCTAGGAGCATGAAGTATTTCCAGGGGGGGGGGGAGTAAACTTGGTCATGAATTTCTGCAAGTCGTTGTGTATGGCAGTGGCAATGTGTTTGCCTGAAATCCTTTTAAAGTTTTTGCAAGTTGCGTCTTTAAAGACCGTACAGTGTCTTGCCCAATCCGAGTCGTCGTAGCGCCAGTGAACGCCCACAGGGGGGGGGGGGGGGGGGGGGGGGGGGGGGGGGGGGGGGGGGGGGGGGGGGGGGGGGGGGGGGGGGGGGGGGGGGGGGGGGGGGGGTTTAGGGCCTAGGACAGGGATGGCGAACCTTTTTAGTTGAATGGGTCAAACATGATA
>QLIY01001684.1:0-31053 GCA_003260075.1 Phallusia mammillata
TCCAGGAATCTCGAACTTTTGAACGCCCTTTTCATGTAATTTGTTAAAAAAATAATTAAATTTTCCCGTTAATTCGATGTTTTGTATATCTCCAGTCCCACATACCAGAAGACCAACTTTGCCAACGCCAAGGAGCGCTGAACACAAGTTCAGATTTTCCTCATGTATTTTTATTCGCAGTATAGGGAAAGTACCTGCTGCATCCTTTAGAAAACTCTGCGTCCTTGGCGCATCAAACATAACTGGCACAAACACAGTGATGACGCGTCGACAAAAGAGTTTACAGAGCGACCGATAGTTAATCTATATTAGAAAATTAGTTTTTACGTTCATCGTTTTCAGCACCCAAGTGAATGTTTTACGACTCTAAAAAAAAACTTGTTTTGCTGTGGGCAGTTTCTTTGGCAACATACATTTGCACAACACAAAAATTTCGACGGCTACAGTGGTTTGGTTTTGCTTAAAGAATGAAACCATAAGCGAGTTTCTCTTGAGACTGGAAAGATCGTCGAGCGGCGCAACAAACAGGTATCTGAAATTGTATTAAAATGTTGTTGTAATGACAAACCCTAACACTGACCAGAATAGACCTAACCGTCAATTTTATGGAAAGTATCATTTCACTTTTGAACTTTGATATTTACGAGCCATGGAAATTTGGTATTCAGACTTTCACGGGACCTGCATGTTGCAGCGAACCAGCTGCACCCCCTTCTTGTGAGGCCTGTCGATCTGCGCAACACTATAAACACAAAACTTCGTTTCTTGCGTACCTGAACCGACTGTTGTTGAACCCGCCATACACACAACTGTTGGTTTGGCTTATCAGTATTGCACAGCCAGGTATTTCTGCATTTCCTGTTTATCACGTCGTGCCCACTATTTTGTGCTTTCATGTTATTGTTTAAATTACTACTTGGGTCACGTGTTCCCTGATGAATGGTTTGTCGAAATGTCAAAAGAAAATATTGATTTATTTGAGCTTGTAATAATGATGCGAACGAGGTATGCAACATGCATTAGAATAAAGTATTATTTGCAGAGGCCCCACCCCGCCTCAACATGTGACGACCGGCCGATAAAACAAATTATCATGTCGTCTCCATTGATAATACTAGTTACACAAAAAGAAAACAGAAAGGCAGGAACACAAAAACGTTACGCCAAATATTCACATAAAAATGTCTTACAAATTATACAGGGATAATAACTTAATATTTACATTTAAATTAAGCTGTAGAGGTAAACACTACAAGCGGAGAGTTAAGACGGTATAGAGTACTAGGTAGGGCAATGTCCCTTGCCACATAAGCCAGCAGAGACGCAGCAAACATTTGATAAAATAGACAATAATTATTTCGAAACATTTCAACACAATATGCAAAGATGTACAACGCAGAAAGGCTGCGCAAAGCATAAAAACATGAGTATATACAATATATAGGGCGAGATTTGGTCTCAGACAAGTAAGTTGGGGTTTTACCTCAAAACAAAACTTTGCATTTGCAACAAAACTTTTAAACAAAACAAAGAAAATTTATTGTTACGTAAAAATCAGAGCGACAAACCTTAGTGACGTCACTAAACAACAGCATGGCGAACAAAAGCAAAAGTTAAAATAAGTCATATACGCAACAAAAACGGCTCAAAAGTTTTTCCAATTAATTCTCATAATACAAGCATAGAAACATTTATTTCCAGGTTAAAATCTGTTGGATTTCTTATTTAGTTTCGTAACGTTACAATCACAAATAAGTGGTGAGCATAGACGCCGAACTTTATGCCAGGGTATTCAACCGATGTAATTTTGATACTGAATTTGTGACGTCATACAACTTACGTCACGGTATTAACAAACAAACTGACGAGGCACAAAATTCGTCTGTGGCCCTCAACAACATTCTGATTTACTGAAAAAATACTATTATTCTGGCAATTCAGCATAATTTCTACTAATTTTTGGGAAATCTCCTAATTTGCTATATACGTAACAATAAGCTAAATTAGCGTTTTCCAATCAGTGGGCCATTGCAGTTTGCAAGTACTTCATCGGATGTGACGTAATAATTCCCTTTGTCTAGTAAGCAATTATTTTTTTGTGAAAGCTAGTGTTGCGGCGAAACTCGGTATGTTTTAAAATCAAACGTTTTGTTTCTTTTAAAGAATTTCAAATTTATTGTGTACATGAAAATAATTGTATGGTCCTCCCTTGGGGGGGGGGAACCGGTGGGCCATACAACAGTTTGCAAGTACTTCACCGAATGTGACGTATTTGGCTAGTAAGCAACTATTTCTTTGTGAAAACTAGTGTTGCGGCGAAACTCGGTATGTT
This sequence comes from Phallusia mammillata, assembly GCA_003260075.1. NCBI lineage: Eukaryota > Metazoa > Chordata > Ascidiacea > Phlebobranchia > Ascidiidae > Phallusia > Phallusia mammillata. The sequence continues at coordinate 2,333 of QLIY01001684.1, forward strand.
TTAAAATGAAACGTTTTGATTCTTTTGAAAAGATTTAATTTTTTTGTGTACATGAAAAAAAATTGTATGGTCCTTCCTTGATGTCTGAAATTGGTTATACGGCCCACCGACGAAAAATGTTGCACGCCCCTGGTTTAGATTAATGTATTGACTATTTGAAAAATGAACTTCACAGTATTTACACGTCGTTGTGAAGACAATTTTTTATTTCTTGTTACTGTTTGTACAGTATTCAAAATGCGGTGCACGTTTTGCGATAATTTGTGCATAAAATCGGTTTGACACAAAACGCCAGTTAGTTTAGGGATTTTAAGTTGATGCAAAATTCCTTGCACACACTTATGTTCGGCGCCTATGCTTGTCAGTGTTAAGCACAAATAATCCAACAAACATGACAGTTGATAATCGTCACGAAAAAACACTGACCCAGAGAGTGGACAATAATGACTTATTCCATCGGACGTTCAGGGGGGGGGGGTTAATGACTAGGGCAAGTTTTTGCAACTTTTGCAACTTTTTTTACAGCAGATTCCTAAATACTCAGAATTTATGTAGTATGATGTTATAAGCTGTTTGTGGGGGGGGGGTTTGCACGGATTGAGATTGTTTAAAATTGTCGTGGAAACAAGTGTTCAAGTTTTACTTCAGATTTAATAAAACTCAACTTTTCCTCGCGACTTTGATCGGATGAGACTCTCCCCTGCTTCTGTGAAGCCATTGGCCCAAACCTTCAACAAATTGATATTGTGGACCGATCCTGCCAATGACTCAGCACTTTCATCTGTCAGCAAGTTCCAAGATAGATCAAGAACTTCCATCTAAAACAAGAATAAGTTAAACACAAGTAACACTCTAGTATGGGGGGGGGGGAAAAAAATGAACTTATTGGAATTTACATGTGGTTTGTGAAGAAAAACATTATTTCTTGTTACTGTTTATACAGTATTCTTAATGAAGCCAAATGCAGTGCGCGTTTTGCGACAGTTTATGCGTAAAATCGGTTTGACACAAAACGTCGCTTAGGTTTAGGATCTTTACGTTGATGCAAAATACCTTGCACACACTCATGTTCGGCGCCTATACTTGGCAGAGTTAAGCGCAAGTAATAATGTTTGAAACAAACATGACAGTTACAGTGGACAATAATGACTAGGGCAAGTTTTTGCAACTTTTGCAACTTTTTTACAGCTATCGACAGTTTCCTAAATACTCNTGTAGTATGATGTTATAAGCTGTTTGTAGGAATTTTATGTTGCAACTTTTTTCTATTTTTAGTGCAACTTTTTACTGCAACTTTTATCAAGTATTGCGCAAAATCTAACTGAAATTAGAAGTGCAAGTATGACTTGGCTTTTGGACAAGCCCGCACAAACGACAAACGGAAACAGGTTGTGTCTAGTCTTTCGAGGTTAAGTCTTGTTGAGATAGCTTAGTTAGTTAAACTGTGTGTTTATAAAAGTGCATTCGTTATTTTGCAAGTTAAAAGCGATAACCTTGATATCTGTTAAGATGACAGTCTAAGGCAGGGATTGTCCAACCTGCGGCCCGCTAGTCATTTTAACTCCAAGAAGTATGCATAAATGCAACTTGTGCATCAATGCAACTTTTTACTGCAAATTTTGTTAAAATTAAGTGCAACTTTCTCTTGATTTTAGTGCAACAAAAACTTGCCCTAATAATGACTTATTCCATCGGACGTTCAGGCAATGAACAATGCCATCATTGGTGATGAAATCACGTCACATTGATTTCCTTTTGTGGTCACGTATTTATAGTAGAAACTTTTTCACAGATAAGGTTTATTTAAAAATTGTCATGGAAACAAGCGTTTAAGTGTTACTTTCAACCGATTTCGAACACAACTTTTCCTGGCGACTTTAATCTGGGGGGGGGGTAAAAGCGATAACCTTGATATCTGTTAAGATAACAGTCTAAGGCAGGGATGTCCAACCTGCAGCCCGCTAGTCATTTTAACTCCAAGAAGTATGCATAAATGCAACTTGTGCATAAATGCAACTTTTTACTGCAAATTTTGTTAAAATTAAGTGCAACTTTCTCTTGATTTTAGTGCAACAAAAACTTGCCCTAATAATGACTTATTCCATCGGACGTTCAGGCAATGAACAATGTCATCATTAGTGATGAAATAATATCGCTTTGATTTCCTTTTGTGGTCACGTATTTATAATAGAAACTTTTCCGCAGATAAGGTTTATTTAAAAATTGTCATGGAAACAAGCGTTTAAGTTTTACTTTCAACCGATTTCGAACACAACTTTTCCTGGCGACTTTAATCTGGGGGGGGGGGATAGCTTAGTTAGTTAAACTGTGTGTATGTAAAAGTGCATTCGTTATTTTGTAAGTAAGAGACGATAACCTTGATATCTGTTATGATAACAGTCTAAGGCAGGGATGTCCATCCTGCAGCCCGCTAGTCATTTTAACTCCAAGAAGTATGCACAAATGCAACTTGTGCATGAATGCAACTTGTGCATGAATGCAACTTTTGTTAAAATTAAGTGCAACTTTCTCTTGATTTTAATGCAACAAAAACTTGCCCTAATAATGACTTATTCCATCGGACGTTCAGGCAATGAACAAAGCCATCATTAGTGATGAAATCACGTCACATTGACTTCCTTTTGCGGTCACGTATTTATAGTAGAAACTATTCCACAAATAAGGGTTATTTAAAAAATTTTATGGAAACAAGCGTTTCACTTTCAACCGATTTCGAACACAACTTTTCCTGGCGACTTTAATCTGAGGGGGGGGGGGGGGGGGGGGGGGGGGGGGGGGGGGGGGGGGGGGGGGGGGGGGGGGGGGGGGGGGGGGGGGGGGGATACCGAACCTTCAGCTCATTGATGTTGTGGACCGATCCTGCCAATGACTCAGCACTGTCATCTGTCAGCTCGTTAAAAGATAGATCAAGAAGTTCCATCTAACACAAGAATTAGTTTAAGGCAAGTAACTAGAGTTAATTGCCAATCAAGTATGTTGTAATAAATAAAGCAGTATGACGTCATACTACTAATTGTTTTTAAACAAAATAAATAACGCTGTGAGATAAAATTAACAACTAACAACTATACTGATGTGTAGATTTGCTTGGGAATTTAGGTTTTATGCTGTAGCGCAAAGGTGCACAACCTGCGGCTGCTGAAACGAACTTGTGCCACCCTAAAATATGCATTAAAATATATGTACTGGTGGCCGTACACTGTTTAAATCTCCTTTTCTAGACATTTGGCGTCAAAAACTGATCTAAATGGAAAATATATCAACGAATCCATGGAGACACTTGGTTGTCGTTGGTGAAACACGGACCTGTGATAAGGACGTCATAGCCAAAAGGTAGTGCACCCAAGCTGTGGCGGATACCACTGTGTCGTTTGCATATGATGATTATTTTCCATTAGAACAGTCCACACTTTCGTAGTTTATTTTTCTTAGGAGCTTATTGTGGTTCGGGGATCAGTTGCGTTTCTGAATCTTTTCCAAGCTGAGTATTTTATTCTAACACGCGGGTAAACAAGAACGAAACTTGTATCTTACTATTTCGTGGTTGTATCGCTATTCGAGTATTACTATTCGAGATCATTTATAGAGTCATTTAATTGTGACGACAAAATTACACTCTGACATCAAAGGGGGGGGGGATATTTTATTCTAACACGCGGGTAAACAAGAACGAAACTTGTATCTTGCTATTCGAGACAAAGCTTGTATCTTACTATTTTGTGGTTGTATCGCTATTCGAGATCATTTGTAGAGTCATTTAATTGTGACGACAAAATTGCACTCTGACATCAAAGATGTATAATTAGTAGACGCCAGTCCACGGCTTCGGAGCCGCATGCGGCTCTTCGATTACTGGGGGGGGGGGTACCGAACCTTCAGCTCATTGATGTCGTGGACCGATCCTGCCAATGACTCAGCAATGTCATCTGTCAGCTCGTTAAAAGATAGATCAAGAAGTTCCATCTAAAATAAGAATTAGTTTAAGGCAAGTAACTAGAGATAATTGCCAATCAAGTATGTTGTAATAAACGAAGCAGTATGACGTCATACTACTAATTGTTTTTAAATGAAAATCGGAAATGTGTTAAATGTGAAAAGTATATCTGAGGGAACCTAAACAAAATAAATAACGCTGTGAGATAAAATTAACAACTAACAACTATACTGATGTGTAGATTTGCTTGGGAATTTAGGTTTTATGCTGTAGCGCAAAGGTGCACAACCTGCGGCTGCTGAAACGAACTTGTGCCACCCTAAAATATGCATTAAAATATATGTACTGGTGGCCGTGAACTGTTTAAATCTCGTTTGCTAGACATTTGGCGTCAAAAAATGATCTAAATGGAAAATAAATCAACGAAACCACGGAGACACTTGGTTGTCGTTGGTGAAATACGGACCTGTGATAACGCCGTCATAGCCAAAAGGTAGTGCACCCAAGCTGTGGCGGCTACCACTGTGTCGTTTGCATATAATGATTATTTTCCATTAGAACAGTCCACACTTTCGTAATTAATTTTTCTTAGGAGCTTACTGTGGTTCGGGGATCAGTTGCGTTTCTGAATATGTTCCAAGCTAAGTATTTTATTCTAACACGCGGGTATAAGCAAAAACGAAACTTGTATCTTACTATTTCGTGGTTGTATCGTTATTCGAGTATTACTATTCGAGATCAGTTATAGAGTCATTTAATTGTGACGACAAAATTACACTCTGACATCAAAGATGTATATATAGTAGACGCCAGCCCACGGCTCCGGAGCCGCATGCGGCTTTTCGATTACTTGAACTAAATTGTACAACTTTTTATTACAAGTTCTGCGACGATTATTTTCAGTGGTACAACAGCGTTTCAACACTATATATGAAACGTGAAATCGGAAAGAGACAACCTGGCGGTATGTGGGTTAACACGCAGTGCGATAGATGCCGTTTTCTTCGCAGCGTGTGTAACATATGTTTGTTAATATTTTTAAAACAATACAGTGTTAAACAGAGAAATGAAATCAAATGCTAAGTGGAGAGATTGATTTGCTTGCACTGCTGCCGAGGGGGGGGGGGGGGGGGGGGGGGGGGGGGGGGGGGGGGGGGGGGGGGGGGGGGGGGGGGGGGGAACCATCAAAGGTGCATGGATGACACGACCAAAATCAAAAAAGTTACATTTAAATGCTTTCTTGTGACATACCACTCATTACTATATATACTATACAGTATATTATAATGACTGAGGGGGGGGGGTGATGAGAATCTGGATAGGGTTTTTTGCAGTGGCATATGCTTTTTAACATGTTAAAACGGCATTTAGGTTCCCAGCGTTTTTTTTTTACTATTTGAAATTGGTCCGACTGGCCCTTGGAGCGGCAAAGGTTGGCGACCCCTGTACTAGACAAAAGAACAATAATTTCGACAGTTCAAAGCGCTGTTTGTCAATCTAAAACAATTTCTGCAAAGAATATTCGCGAGATTCAGTAATAAAGTTGATGCACAACTCAGTATGGCGGAACATAATTGTTTTGTTCTGTTGTCAAAACTTCGGACTTTAGTTAAAATGTTGAATACCTGAAAGATACGAAACGTTATGGTAGAGTATTTAAAAAAGAAACGCACTTCAACGAATAGCGTGATCTCATAGGTCATTACACCTACAACTCACTGATCTAAATCCACAATATTTTTATGTCTATACTGAGGCAGCGAAACGAGGTAAAAAACAGAGCGTGAATATTTTGTCAAATTTTGTCCAGCATGACATTAAGTGTATCCGAATTCTATTTGCACTGTAAGTATGGAAACAAAGAATATGTTATGGACTGACGTGCGCATAATGTTTGGTTATATGTGGTTGTGCGTTGCAAACATATGCATTGGGTATTATAACCTAAATTAATGTTAAAATTAGAAAAATGCAAACTGACATGTTCTTTAATTGAGTTTAACACAGGAAGCGCCCTGTGCGGACATTTTGACAAGCAAAAGTGAATGGATGACACGACCAAGATCAAAAAAGTTACATTTAAATGCTTTCTTGTGGCATACCACTCATTACTATATATACTATACAGTATATTATAATGACTGATTCTCAACAATTTTACAAACAATTAGAGACCACTGGGCCATTTGCATATCCGTTTAACTACCATTTGAGTTTATATAGCATTTCAATTTGGCGCGTAATGTGATAAGTTTATCATTTTTGCAACAAACAAACAATCTTTACTATTGAAAAAAAATATTTCACACAACATAGATTTCAACTTTTACCGGCTTTGTTGGGGGGGGGGTCATTTGAGTTCATATAGCATTTCAATTTAGCGTAATGGGATAAGTTTATCATTTCTGCAACAAACAAACAATCTTTACTATTGAATAAAAAAATATTTCACACAACATAGATTTCAACTTTTACCGGCTTTGTTAGCCTTTTCACTCCATCGTAGAGTTTCTCGAAGCCTTCATTTCCGATCCAACATCCCAACAGTATAAGTACTTCCATGTTGTGAAGGGAAGGACTCAGCGAAGCTGCTCCCGTGCTGCCGATCTCGTTGTGGGAGAGGTCAAGTATCTTCAGCTGATTTTTGTGCAACAAATATTATCACATTTATCGTAGAGACAAATTGAAGGAAATTAAAACATACAACACAACACAACTTTGGTATACGCCTTGTTACAAATGCGACTTTTTAACACATAATTTCTGTTTCACTTAAAATTTGGCATTTCCTCAATAAAAGATAATACATGAAAAGTAAGCTGTAGAATGTTTACACTAGTTTTGTTAAAAGAGTTAACAAACCAACCCAGGCTTTGCTAGCTTTATGTAAGAAATTTATTTAGGTTAATTGTATTGTTTATATCTCGTGTTAGCGCCGTGAATTCGTTTCCACAATTAAATTCTTTATCCAAACTCGTACATGTGTTAGGCGACCTGATGTCATAGAAATACACGAGTAAAACAAGTATGCGCTGCACGTTTGTTTCACTATGCGTTGTATGTCATGCTGGATGCAAAAATAAGCTGTAACAAATTTGTTTTTAAAAAAATGTGTAAGGGACAGTATCCCTTCTACAGATTTTTCGTATTATGGGTTGCTTGTCGTTATTTCGGTTTGATTCAGCAATTACAATCTTTGGAAAGGGGGGGGGGCGTCATGCTGGATGCAAAAATAAGCTGTAACAAATTTGTTTTGAAAAAAATTTTGTGTAAGGGACAGTATCCCTTCTACAGATTTTTCGTATTATGGTTTGCTTGTCGTTATTTCGGTTTGATTCAGCAATTACAATCTTTGGAAATAGTGCCACAATTGTAGTTGAGCAGAAAACAGTTTGTCATGCGTTACATCGAAGTTTTATGCAAATACATACATTTTGAACGCTGTGTTTCAAGGTCAGGATTAACGGATTATAAAAGATCAATGTCAAACGTTTATGGAACGTTTGAAGAAACGTGTAAGCATTTAAATGAAACCTTTCCTACTTTTTTTCTTACAAAAGTTAAAATGAAACCAGTGAAGCTTAATAGTTAGAGCGATAGCGCTTTTGTTATAGCCTTTAATCTTAATAACATTTGATTACCATTTGAATATTGCTGGTGTCGTGTTATTGCTGGATTCAATTACAACCTGCCATCAGATTTGCACTTTTTGCTTGTGTTTCGCCTAACATCGCTTATTTCATCAGTGCATATTATTGTATTTTTTCATCTTGTAAAGCCGCCGAAAGCACACAAAAGGCACAGTTAAGACGCTTCGGCAGTCGCGGGTCTGTTTTACTATTAGACTTTTACTACTAGAGTTTATAAAGTCCTTTAATTGTGACGACAAAATCAAACTCTGACGTCACAAATGCATATTTACTTCATAAAAAGACATAACTTCCTTAACATTTAAAAATAGTTTGCCCTCAAGACAAACATTTTTAGACGGCGGTTTTCTGGTATGAAATATACCTGTCAAGAACATTTATAAGGGTCAGTAATACAAGTTGATGCAAATGCAAATGTTTTAAATTTCACAAGGGGGGGGGGGGTGCGAGAGATGTCGAGTCTCGTCAGCTGATTTTAATGCAACAAATGTTATCATATTAATTGTAAGGACAAATTGAAAACACTTTAAATTTGGCATTTAAATTTGACAAATTTAAGTAAATAAGAATAAACAACACAACACAACTTCGGATTTCGCTTTGTTATAAATGCTACAACTTTTTAACACTTAATTTCACTTTAAACTTGGCATTTCATCAATAAAAGATAAGACATGAAAAGTAAGCTGTAGAATGTTCACAGTATCTTTGTTGAAAGAATTAACAAACCTATCCAGGCTTTGTTAGCTTTACATCAGAAATTTATTTAGGTTGATTGCGTTGTTTAAATCCCATGTTTAAACGCCCTGGACTTGTTTCTGCGATTAAATATTACATCGAACCTTCTGCGTGTGTGGGGCGATCTGGTGTTATAGCAAAACGCGAGTAAAACAAGCATGCGCTGCACGTCTGTTTTACTATGCGTTGTTGTACGTCATGCTAAATACAAAAATAAGCTCCGACAAAGTTGTTTGTCGAAACAAAATGTGTGTATGAGGAACAGTATCGCCTTCTACAGATTTTTCGTATTATGGTTTGCTTGTAGTTATTTTAGTTTTTTTGATTTTCAGACAGGACATTGAGGACGGTTTGATACAGCGATTATAATCTTAAGTTCGAATTTAGTGCCAAGCTTAAGTTGGAGGGGGGGGGGGTAAGCTCCGACAAAGTTGTTTGTCGAAACAAAATGTGTGTATGAGCAGCAGTATCGCCTTCTACAGATTTTTCGTATTAGGGTTTGCTTGTTGTTATTTTAGTTTTTTGATTTTCAGACAGGACATTGAGGACGGTTTGATTCAGCGATTATAATCTTAAGTTCGAATTTAGTGCCAAGCTTAAGTTGGAATTATTTGGAAATAATCGTAGTGAGTTTGTGATGAAAACAGTGTGTTGTGAGTTATATTGAAATTTTATGTAAATTCATAATTTTGAACACTGTGTTTAAGGTTAGGATCAAAAGATTATGAAAGATTAACCTCAAGCGTTTCAAGAAACATTTTCTTACTTTCAAAGCTAAATGTAACATGAGAAGCCCAATAGGTGCAGCACTAGCGCTTCTGTTATAACTTTAATGTTAAAAGCAGGTGGTTAACACATGCATATTGTTTGTGTCGTTTTATTGCTGGATTTAATTAAAACCTCGTCGCTTTTGGGGGGGGGGCTATTTCAAAGCTAAATGTAACATGAGAAGACCAATAGGTGCAGCACTAGCGCTTCTGTTGAAAGCAGGTGGTTATAACACATGCATATTGTTTGTGATACGAAACAAAACAAACGTTTCAGAATAAATCTTTGAATTTATATAATCCATGACATATCACATGCCATATATTTCGCCAGAAACACTTTTTTCCAGCAACCCCTTGTGCGTAGAAAATACTTTCTGCATTTTACGACAGCTTAGGTCTAGGTTTACTATTACTTTCAGCAGAAATTTGAGTTTTTTTTGTACTGCGGACCGTTTTCAAAAACGCTTAAAATAGTTTATTATTATTGGGTTAGAGGGAGAAAATGAAAAAGAAAAAGTATACGGACCGGTTAACAACTCCTCGCGGACCGGTACCTGGCCGCGGACCGGCAGTTGCCGACCATTGGTTTATATGGCCCTCTCGACTGGTCCCACTAACGTCGTGTGTACTCACAATGCGCAAATCTTGCTTTCTTTATGACCTAAGATACATTACGCCTATTAATAACGGTGTAGCTACAATCGCCACTATCCACCAATTGTGTCATTCACTTGTATGTGCCCCATTACGATTCAACGTTGTGTAATTATTTCCGGCTTGGTAATCGTTTTTATGTTATTGCATGAGCATAGTTCGGGCTCACCTCCCCAATGCCACTACTTCATTTGACTCAAGTTGTAATTGAAGTTGTAATGTAATAGCAACACTCGGCTGTGACAAAGTTTTTAAAAAAGCAATCGAGATAGATTATTGTCATTTTCCGCCCGGCACTTTACTTCAATGTAAGGTTTGCATGTTTGTTTGCTTTTTTCAGGGAAGTCAGTTAGTTTGGTTTGAACATGCAATTATAACCTTAAGTTGGATATAGTGCCAGATTTTAGTTTCATTAAAACGGGCGAACTGACTCTACACTAGGTCACATTGGGACTTAATAAATCTGAAATTTGAGTCTAATATTGACATTATTTCAACAAATATCTGTTCGGGCCGGAATTGCCTGAACTATCGTTGTAACAAGAAACGTAAGAGAGACTTGCTAGCCTATAATGCAAAAAGCAGTTGGTTACCTACGTAAATTTTTTATGTACGATTACTAGATGATATATACTTATTTGCTTTTTTTACACTCACATTTCTTAAATATTGATAAATTGGGGGGGGGGATGCCTGAACTATCGTTGTAACAAAAAACGTATAAGACACTTGTTAGCCTATAATGCAAAAGCAGTTGGTTACCTACGTCAATTTTTTATGTACGATTACTAGATGATATCTACTTATTTGCTTTTTTTACACTCACATTTCTTAAATATTGATAAATTACGATAAAATTCATTGGCATATATTTCAAAAACTAAACATGGTCCTTATTTCGCTTAGTTTTTTTTTGTGAAACTTATTTCGTTTGTGCCTCTACAAAGCGCTTCGTTTTTCTCTTAACTGAATGACGACATAATTACTTTGTCTTCTACCTTAATCATAATGTGTATATTTTTAGTGTTTGTTTTTGCGACTAAATTATGAGCTTTAGTTTCCTAAAATGTAGGGCTTTTAGCTTTTATGGGTGATGGGCTTTTTACGTTTTTATAATTGTGTTTCCAAGCTTTTCAAAGCTAAATAGGAGCGAAATAATGTTTTGCATCACATAATTGTAAACAGGGGTGACTGAACTACAACTTCAAATTTGAAAATGAGAGAACAACGTGAAAAACGGAACGTGCGTTGTAATGAAATAGTAGGTTTGTTTAGAAGTCGATGTTATAAAAAAACATTTAGATAAAGTGTTTTTGTATAATAATTCTACATTTTTTTCTCAGGAAATAATTTAACGCACACTTCACAATAACACAGTATTACCGGTTTTTCTCTGTGTTGAATCACGTAGGAAAGATTCTCGTAATCAATTAGGATGAAACATGAACGATAAAGGTAACGAAGGTCATCAGGAAGTAGGGAGGCCACACATGAAGCAATTTCCGGATCATTTGAACCATGAGCCCAGCTACAAACTTGCAGGATGTCTTTTTTACCGCTGAGCTTCGGCTTGGAAGCAAAATTCAATGTAAACAACTTATGTAGTTTCCCTTTATTCGATTATGATTTGATTTTTAATAGTTTCGTGTAGTCTGTTTATTTGCGCACTTTACAGATTTTACTGCATTTTTTCTTGCTCTTTGTGTATATCGAATCTTAAATGAATCTTACATGTATATACGATATATACAACTATTTTATTTCTCAGCCTGCAACGACACCATAATGTGCCGAAACATGTAACCATCAACTTCAGTCAGCGTAATGCACAAGTAAATAAAGTTTCGACGCGACGTATGTGGTCGGTAATGATTTGAGGTTAGTCATGTGACATTTCATTGAATTTACTTTCATAAAGATGTGATTTTACTGTTTTCTGGTTGTAAACGTGGTGAGTGTCGCAGTTGTGCTGTTTGTGGACGCTGAAGTTACAGTTCTGCCTTAATTTTAATGGTTTATATTTTGTCTAAGGTTGTTTACATTTTTTCTCAGCAACTAATTTAACGCACACTTCACAAACCACAGTATTACNGTTTCGCTCTGTGTTGAATCACGAATAATAGACTTTCGTAGTCAACTGGGAGGAGAGATGAACCACGAAAGTCGAGCTCATCCGGAAGCCGGGAGGCCACACACGAAGCAATCTTTGGAACATTTGACTCATGAGCCCAGCTGCAAACTTGCAAGATGTCTTCTTTACTGCTGAGCATCCGCTTGGACTGGATGAATTTTATAAGCAAAGATTTCTTTTGCTCCCAATCCTGATGAGAGCTTTCAGGAACAAGTGGCTCGAGTTGATGGAAAACCGAAGAATCGCAAATCCCGAAAACAAACTTGGAAACAACTTCCCACCTATCTTTTGAAAGTTGTTCGAGGATTTTCTCAAACTCGTCAAGGGACATGATCATCATCAGGTAGAAACCTGCAAAAAACTCTTGCCAGATGAGATGAGAGAAACATCGAACTTTGTGACCATCCAATATCGTCAGCTTGAGATTCCCATGCTGGGGGGGGGGTTAAAAAAACACGTAGATAAAGTGTTTTTGTATAATAATTCTACATTTTTTTCTCAGGAACTAATTTAACGCACACTTCACAATAACACAGTATTACCGGTTTTGCTCTGTGTTGAATCACGTAGGAAAGATTCTCGTAATCAATTGGGATGAGAGATGAACGATAAAGGTAACGAAGGTCGAGCTCATCAGGAAGTAGGGAGGCCACACATGAAGCAATCTCCGAATCATTTGACCCATGAGCCCAGCTGCAAACTTGCAGGATGTCTTTTTTACCGCTGAGCTTTGGCTTGGAAGCAAAATTCAATATAAACAATTTATGTAGTTTCCCTTTATTCGATTATGCTTTGATTTTTAATAGTTTTGTGTAGTCTGTTTATTTGCGCACTTTACAGATTTTACTGCACATATGTGGTCGGTAATGATTGGACGTTCGTCATGTGACGTTTCATTGAATTTCCTTTCATAAAGATGTGATTTTACTGTTTTCTGGTTGTAAACGTGGTGAGTGTCGCAGTTGTGCTGTTTGTGGACGCTGAAGTTACAGTTCTGCCTTAATTTTAATGGTTTATATTTTGTCTAAAGTTCTTTACATTTTTTCTCAGCAACTAATTTAACGCACACTTCACAAACCACAGTATTACCGGTTTCGCTCTGTGTTGAATCACAAAGCAAAGATTCTCGTAATCAACTGGGAGGAGAGATGAACCACGAAAGTCGAGCTCATCCGGAAGTAGGGAGGCCACATACGAAGCAATCTTTGGATCATTTGACTCATGAGCCCAGCTGCAAACTTGCAAGATGTCTTCTTTACGGGGGGGGGGTTACTGCACATATGTGGTCGGTAATGATTGGACGTTCGTCATGTGACGTTTCATTGAATTTCCTTTCATAAAGATGTGATTTTACTGTTTTCTGGTTGTAAACGTGGTGAGGGGGGGGGGATCCACATATCTGAAGTCCAAGTTCATCTTGTGAAGATGGGGTCAACCCAAGTATTTGAACAATAAACCTGGGTCGATATGAAGGGGGGGGGGGGTCAAAATTTATCAAGTAGACAAGAGTCAATATAAAATTGACAGGAACATAGCAGTATGCAAATACATTGCGATTTTGCTCTAGCTTTTGTCGTATATCGTCGTATCTGTCTCCACATACCTGACGACCGAGTTCATCTTGTGATCTTGGAGTCAATCCAAGTATTTGGACAATAAACCTGGGTCGATATGAAGGATGGAGCTTGTATAGTTGAGTTGGTCGGGACGTAAAAATCTTCCGAGCACGTGGAAGCAAGTTTCCTCCCGCCAAATGCTTCAGGTAGTTTTCAGCTTTGGACTTCGAATGTAGTTGGGGTTGTGGAACTTCGGTGGAAAAAAAATCAAAAGCTGCTTCGTCAAAACCATCAAAAATTATCACAACATTTGGATCTCTGCAAATGACGTAAATAATGCTTCTTTCTTGTTCTGGAGTGTAATCTTGTTCAATCGACATGGTGGAAAGAAGAAATTGAAGAAGTGTCACTTCCCTAGCGAAGTCGATATGCCTGATCACAATGTAGAAGAAAAAGGAAGTCTCTCCGAACAACGCTCTCTTCAAGCCTTGCATGGCCCACTTTTTGGCTGAGGTCGTTTTTCCTATGCCAGCATGTCCAACCACACCAACCACGTTGCCATGTTTTTCCACGTAATCTTGTTTTGCCTTTACTTCATTCGGGTGGAATTTCCTTTCAGCTTCTTGTTGTGCTGTTTCTTTTGCACGAGTAAACATTTCTCCACCAGTAATGTTACTTTTTGGTGTGACATAAATATTTGTAAGCTCCTCTCTGCGGCGATAATGTCCTTTTGCTTGAAACTCGTCATCAATTTTCTGTGGTTTGCTAACTATGGCAAGGTTGACAGTTGGTATTGAACGGTTGGTAAAATCTGCAAGTGACGATTCTTCACTGGCGATTTCTTGGGCTCTTTGTTTGAGCAACAACATCAGTGCTATAGAAGATTGAACATATTCATGTTTTCTGTGGTGCTCCGTTGATGTTGAAGGTTCATGTTTAGAAAATTTCCTTTGTGCTGAGGATAAAGGTGTGGCAGGAAGTTTGGGTGAAGTTTCTTCATCTAAGTGGTGTGAAGCAGACAACTGAGACGAGCAGTGTAATTGTTCGGGTATAGAAGGTGAAGCTGGATGTTTTGGTGAAGTTTCTTCATCTAAATAGTGTGGAGCTGGCAACTGAGACGAGTAGTGAGCTTGTTCGTATGTTTGATGCACTGTTACATATTGTGTGAAGTGTTGCTGACAGACTGGAGCGTTGTAAACTGATCCAGTTGTGTGGATATTTGTGTCTCCGATCTGAGGTGCATGTTCGCTTCCCTGCACAAAATGTTTTAGGATCAAAACGGATACTGGTTTTGAGAAGTCCCTCTGTCAAAAAGTCGTCGATTCAAATCGGCTGTTCGAGCACAATTACTGCTTTTATATTCGACAATATTTGCAAAAAATCACTATTCGGTCATTCGCCATAGAAACGCGTTATAATACGTTTTATAAAATAAAATGCCACTCGATAGCTAAGCAGAAGTTCCGATTTTAAATCGAAGACTTCTTGCTCCCCCCCCCCCCCCCCCCCCCCCCCCCCCCCCCCCCCCCCCCCCCCCCCCCCCCCCCCCCCCCCCCCCCCCCCCCCCCCCCCCCCCCCCCCCCCCTTGAACTTGAATGCAGCACCATAGGCTCGGATGCCTCGTTTGCGCTGATTTGAGGAACAACATCCCCATGTCTTAGGGTTGGGCTTGATTCTGATTCAGCTTCAACTGGTTCCCGGATCAAACCGGATTGGGGTTCAGCATCATGTGATCCTTGGGTCAAGCTGGATTGGGGTTCAGCACCATCTGGTCCTTGGGTCAACGTGGATTGGGGTTGAGCATCTTCTGGTCCCTGGGCCGAACTGGGTTGGGGTTCAACTTCATCTGGTCCTTCCGTCAAGCTGGGTTGGGGTTCACGTTTTCGGGACTGGTTAGATTTGTTTGCCTTGTCATCACTCTTTCGAGGTAAATTTACACTTTTTTTAGAGAGTTTATTGCCCATCCTTTAAACAAATAGTTTTTGGATGTTTTTTTCTTTGTGTTGACTTGTTTTGTTGTGTAACATTTACACAGGTTGCGTCCTCCTTTCGTTCGTTTGATGTCAAAAACAGTTGCTGAAGGCTTCATGAGTCTTTGAATCACAATGTAGGCAAGGTTTGCAAGCATACAAGAGTATTTTTACTACTACGTGACTTTACATCTGCAAAGCAGGAAAACAAAAGAAAGCAAAATGATACCAACTTAATGCAACACGAACTGTAATGCACAAGTGAAAGTAATGCACAAGTAATAGAATTTTTCATTATTCGCTAAACAGAAAACAAATTGTAAAGTTAACAGGTCGGCTGTAAAACAATATAATCTAATCTGACAAAACACTTGCTATTTGAAAACCTGTTAAATGTGCAAATGAGTTGTTCAATACAAGTTATCAACACTGTTAGGCAGTGGGTATTTCGAACTCCTGACTCGAGATTGGTAAATCCCGGGGGTTTGAACACTTCCCGGTTAAGAATCATTGCATTAGGGCCTTAGCTGTGAAAGATTGTGCTGCCAAACCGAGAAATTAAACAATAGAAAGTGTGATCTAACTATTGTTGTCGATGTGCCTGATTACAATGTAGAAGAAGAAGGAAGTCTCTCCGAACAACTGTCCCCTTAAACAACATTGGCCCCTCTTTTTGGCTGAGGTCGCCTTTCCTTTTCCAGCTTGTCCAACCACACCGACCACGTTTCCATGTTTTTCAACGTAATTTTGTTTTGCTTTCACTTCATCCGGTTTAAATTTCTCAACCGCATCCTCTTGCGCTTTCTCTTTTGCGCGACCAAACTTTTCTTCACCAGTGCTGTCACTCTGTGGTATGTTGTAAAGTTCCTCTTTACGTCGATAATGTCCTTCTGCTTGAAAATCGTTGTCAGTTTTCTGTGGTTTGTTGACTATGGTAAGGTTCACGGTTGGGATTGGTCAGTTGGCAAAATCTGTAAGAGACGACACTTTTCTGACGGTTTCTTGTGCTTTTTGTTTGCGAAACGAAAATTCTTGAATGTAACACAAAGATTGTAGCACGGTTACGTCCAACTTCTGTTTGTTTTATTTGTTCCTTGCAACGACTTTATCACTAACAACAAAATGTCAATATTACTGATGATGAAGAATCGCATTTCTAGAATGAGACACGAAGCCTTTAAGCACATGTTGACCCAGTATATTGAACTAAAAATACTATCATTGCAATACTATGATCCTGTTCCGAAAAAAGATATGCAAATCTCTATAAACGTAAAAATTAAAATGTAATAGAGACTAAATAAAACATCAACTATTTTACTAGTTTTACTAATTACTATAGTCGACTGTAAAACAATGTAAACTGTACCAACAATGACAGATGCTGTTTGAAAGCATCGACAAAAACGTAAGGTGTTGTACAGTCCGATCTGTTGATCAAAGCACAGTTTGCTTCCATTAATGATTACAACAAAAACAGTTCGTAAAAAAAGTAAACAAAAATGCAAGTTTTGACAGAAACTGCGGAGACAGGTGGCCACATTGGCATAGAACAAGAACGAACAAAAGCACTTTTTCCAAACAACATTAATATAGAAGTTTTGAACTAAAGTGAAAAGTCAAAGAAGTAAACAAAGTCCGGGCATGTTGAAAAACAAACCACTAGGCACACAGTATTCCTTGTGTTAGTTTGTTGTCCAGATGCAATACGTTGGTAACCTCCGTTGACGGAAGTTGCGTTTGACCAAAATTTATTGTTGTCAGTTGAATTCCAACATTTGTCTAATCTAAGTTTTGCCAGTCGCATAATTCGAGTTCAATGGTGATCTGGTTTAGATACGCCAACACAGCTTTGCAAACTGTCCAGGCTTTGTTGTAATTAGTTAAGTTTTTTAACTTACTCAAACGCTGACAAAACTCCCATCCGTTTGTGCTGCAATCACCAAACAAGAAATCAACAGTTACTAACAGCAAAATTTGTCGCATCAGATTTTTCAATATGTATAATTGAATTAATAAGATTTGTCGCATCAGATTTTTCAATATGTATAATTGAATTAATAATGTATTCTAGGGTTTCAGTACTAAAACCGATTATGCATATTAACGGGAGTGCACAACCTTTTCGGTGCGACGGCCACATCGCAGATCCTTATTTCACTAATGGCCCCAATCGCCTGCTGGTTTTTGTTTTAAAAATACTGACAAAAAGAAGTAGGTTTATATAATATACATATATATATATATACCATATAACGAAGGGTTCCGGAAGTTTGGCGTAAAATCTGTGTCCGGAAATAATTTTCAAAACTTTCTTAGTTTTTGAAATTTTAACGTCTTGTAGCCAAACCTACAACAGTTTTCACATTTTTTTCCTGAGGAATCTAAAGTTTAAGTATTGACTGATGCCCCTGCTGTTTTTGATGTATGATGCTTCATTCATTCGTCATAAACTGTAACGCGCCTTTTTTTTAGTTCGGTCTAAACCTGCAGTTAACAGTTGCCCCCCCCCCAAAATCTGTGTCCGGAAATAATTTTCAAAACTTTCTTAGTTTTTGAAAGTTTAGCGTCTTATAGCCAAACCTACAACAGTTTTCACATTTTTTTTTCTGAGGAATCTAAAGTTTAAGCTTTGACTGATGCCTCTGCTCTTTTTGATGTATGATGCTTCATTCATTCGTCATAAACGACTTATCAGAATGAATTACACGCTATTCGGTGTTTTTTTGCGTCATGAAAGTTAACAATACTACGTTAATGGAAGTAGATTTAATGAAACTTTTCGTTTTGTAAATTTGTAACAAAACTGCACTTTATGTGGCTTCTAGGCTGGCAATATTAATTTTCGTCCCGGATAAAATATATTTCCAGCAAGATACAAATCAAAAAAGGAAACAAAAGAATTTTGTTTACTGCCATAGGTCGTGCACCCCTGTATTAGTGTTTTGTGAACAAACTGAATTAACGCGTTCCAACACGGCACAACGAAGGCACAACCTTTACTTGATAGCATTCAATTCAGAATAAGGAAAACAAATTACCTTGTACATGGCACCAAAGTAAAACGAAAACAACTTACCAAACGTTACTTGCTTGTCTCTTTGGACGAAAATAATTAACACAAAAGCTCACCACTCTTCTTCTTGACCAACACAGAGAAACTGCAGCATGGAGAGGTAGAAGGGCAGATCAGGTCTTGCTGTCGCATTTGGTAAGCACAAGTAATGCCCTGTCAACAAAAATAAGTGTTTAGAAACGTGTGCTGTATATATTAAAACAACGTGCTTTTACTTATAGAAAGTTAGATGGTAATATTTGCATCAATGCTTAACCAGAAACATATTTGCAGTCATACAATATCATTGACTATTTAGTGATTAGCAACTATGTTTAAAGAATAATAAACATCGACTTTGTGCCTGAGGGCCGTCTACAAACGAACCACCAGATGTCATTTTAGAGCATATTTCTTGAAATTTATGAGAAAGTTTTTGTGCACGGAGTACAAACTGTCAGCTTTTTGTGTTTTAACGCAGTAAAGATATAAAAAATAGTCCTCTTTACCGAACGTAATCGTTTCATTTTGAAGTCGTAGGCCGCCAGGTGTCCCACCAGAGCAAAGTTCACGAAATCGTTAAACTGGCGTCTAGATAGCGGCCTGCACGCATAAAACTTCCGTTAAGGTTCTCAGAGCAACTTGTGTCACAACATACGAAGTCAGCAAACTTGTCAGCGTGGTGGTTTTATGAGAGAGATTCGGTTTGATATACAAAGCAGGAGTAAAATCCCTCAGGACCCAATGAAAATATTTACCTTAAGTTAAACTGCACGGTGATTGCGTTTTGTTTATCACACAACCTAAAATTGATATGCAGCAATACATTGCAATGAACAGACAGCGTCAACCGAAATAATGTAACCAACCACCATCCTAAACTTTACTGACAAAAAAAAACATTTTAACCCCCCCCCCCAACACGGCACAACGAAGGCACAACCTTTACTTGATAGCATTCAATTCGGGATAAGGAAAACGAATTGCCTTGTACATGGCAAGTAAAACGAAATCAACTTACCAAACGTTACTTGCTTGTCTCTTTGGACGAAAAAAATTAACACAAAAGCTCACCACTCTTCTTCTTGACCAACACAGAGAAACTGCAGCATAGAGAGGTAGAAGGGCAGATCAGGTCTTGCTGTCGCACTTGGTAAGCACAAGTAATGCCCTGTCAACAAATATAAGTGTTTAGAAACGTGCATTTACTTACAGAAAGTTAGATGATAATATTTGCATCAATGCTTAACCAGAAACATATTCGCAGTCATACAATATCATTGACTATTTAGTGATTAGCAACTATGTTTAAAGAATAATAAAGAGCGACTTTGTGCCTGAGGGCCGTCTACAAACGAACCACCAGATGTNAAACAAACCACCAGATGTCATTTTAGAGCATATTTCTTGAAATTTATGAAAAAGTTTTTGTGCACGGAGTACAACCTGTCAGCTTTTTGTGTTTTAACGCAGTAAAGATATAAAAATAGTCCTCTTTACCGAACGTAATCGTTTCATGTTGAAGTCGTAGGCCGCCAGGTGTCCCACCAGAGCAAAGTTCACGAAATCGTTAAAGCGTCTAGATAGCGACCTGCACGCATAAAACTTCCGTTAAGGTTCTCAGAGCAACTTGTGTCACAACATACGAAGTCAGCAAACTTGTCAGCGTGGTGGTTTTATGAGAGAGATTCGGTTTGATATACAAAGCAGGAGTAAAATCCCTCAGGAACCAATGAAAATATTTACCTTAAGTTAAACTGCACGGCGTCAAATTATGGGTGTGCTATAGTAATGGTTAGTGGATAGAAACATAAATTAGAACCACTTCGCCCGGCATCGGGGCTTAAAATGTTTGTGTATTGTTTGCCGCTACCAAAAAGAGGTATGCAACATTGCAATGTGATGAACAGACGGCGTGAAGCAAATTAAAGTGAAAATCACAAATTTAAACCAACTGCCAAATGCTAATAGAATAAGGGAAAAGCTACACCGAGCAATACATGGGTATTTGGTATTACACGTGTGTCATGCTCTGAATGTAATAAGTTTGGTTAGAAATGTGGCGTCCTGTTTTACACTACTGGCACATGAGCTAGCGGATGAAAGCACAAATATAATAATTTTGTCACGTTTAATGTAAACAAAGTGTTTCGCTTTACAAAGTTCTGCTCATTGATGATAAGGCATGTATAGGATGTGACAATAGCAGTTAAACTTACAATCCATGTCATTATTAAGCGTGGCGGTTCTATGTTGGTGATTTGGTTTTAGTTTTCCCCCCCCCCGATTTACAAACCAGTGAATGAATTTCCTTATCCCATGAGATAACGTTCTATTAACGTTAAAATTTACGTTCTATTAACGTTAAAAGCGTTTTACAATAAAGTTGTTTGGCCACAACACTTCTTTATTCAGACCGCCAGACAAAAGCACATTGTGCCTACAAGGCAGTAGCTGGACCTTAAATGATTGCGTTTTGTTTATCACACAATCGAAAATTGATATGCAGCAATACATTGTAATGAACAGACAGCGTCAACCGAAATAATGTAGCCAACCACCATCCTAAACTTTACTGACAAAAAAACATTTTTAGAAAATGGCCACAGTCAACATTATGCAGTTATTTCAAAAATAACATGATTTGCATGCAATGTAATTACTTCAGTTGGCAATGTGTCGATATTAAGATGCACGCTTGGACAGCACAGATACGATGTGAAAATAGGTGCAGGACCGGACAGTTTTTTAAACTATAATTACCTTTGCAAAAACGAATACACAGGAACTCTTCCCTCAAGGCTTCTCTTCAACACAGTGAGTCTGCATTCTAGTGCTTCGCCTCTGTCAGTTTCTACGATCGAAGAAGTATGCCGCCAGGTGTCCTACAAGAGTACACATTGACTGTATCATGCGCCGATAGCGTGATAGCAGACAAGGTAAAAATTTGACAGCATTGTGGTCTGTACAAAATAGAAATTTGATTGGATATTTAGTTGTACACCCCCCCCCCCCTCTGTCAGTTTCTACGATCGAAGAAGTATACCGCCAGGTGTCCTACAAAAGTACACATTGACTGTATCAGGCGCCGATAGCGTGATAGCAGAAAAGGTAAAAATTTGACAGCATTGTGGTCTGTACAAAATAGAAGTTTGATTGGATATTTAGTTGTACGAAGCGGAAGGGCTAAAGACCCAAAAGAAAAATATGCATAACTTACACTGTGATAACACACGTTGAATAGAGGATTCTGAAGAAGGGTTTAATATGCCGCGCAACAATTATTGTCTACAATTGTTGTGTAACAATTTAATGTGATTAAACAGGCTACGTCACTAACGCATACATTTTAAGTTTAAAATAAAAACGTTGGACGACTGACACAATTTATTGCAACTCATCCACTAATAAAATATGTTATCCGTGGTTTGTCAAATAAGTCGTGATCGCTATTCGAGCGAGGTAACTACTTCGGAGAAAGTTTCCCGTGCATTATAGTAAACCATTAACATACAACGTCTTCTTGACTTATAACCAATACCTTTATTCCGATCCAGAAACTTTTTGTATTCGGTCTCTCGGTCTTTTCAAACTCAGTGCGTCTGTTTTTGAGCGCCTCGCTCCAGGCCTGCGTCTCGTCAGGAGGTCGTTTAGCAAGGTGTCACACCGAAGCAAACATTTGCTGTAAAGTTTTGACATTGTCAAACAGTACGAGATCGTAAAATTTTAACCATGCAACTTTGTGCATTGGACTTTTCCACACCTTAATTTATTCTTCTTCGTCCAACGCAGTGCTTGTGAGTTTGATTTCGTTATTTCAGAAATTGTCTCATCTCGAAATCACACCGCTAGGTGTTTAACCTTTCAGTTGCCGAGATGTCAGTGTGAAGATCTGCTCAAAAGAAAAATTTAGTTTGAAATACCGCGATTTAAACCAAAGCAGATGACTTGGGGTTCTGAGACAGATTTTGTTGCCTCAGAATTGCCATTAACTTGTCGATAACATTTATACACATATAGTGTACTAGTAGTTCCACAGCGCAAAATGCCGCGTAACTAATTGCAAGCGAAAATGACAACAGATAACACTTGTCTGTCAATTGTAAAAACCAGTGGCTGTCAAATTGTAGAAAGGCTACAGTATAGCCCTTAGGAGCGGTATCTGGATCCTAAATGTTTGCATTTAGCTAGGCACAAGAAACAACCTGTATGCAACAGTGCATTATAATAGATAGTGTTAGGCGTATTAACGAGACCCAAAATTTGCCTAAACTTTTCTAACAAAAAACATTGGAACAAACGAATAGCTACACTAAACTAAACGGACATTTTGGAAATGACAAGAATTGTGCATGTGCCATGCGCTAAATGTGATTGTTTTAGTTTGCAGAGTGGCGAAATCTTCTACATAGCAACCATTAAATACCCAAAATGTGATGCGTAAATAAAGTGTTTGTAGTGGTTTTGAACATTTATGTGAGGAGTTTCTTTTTTTTATTCCTCAGAATTGTTTTCGTTACCTTTGAAAAGTACCCCTACGGTTTTGGCCTTTTTTCGCCACAGTACGTCTACATCCCCATCGGCGTCCAAACTCGAAGACATGTGCCGCCAGGTGTCTCCCTAAAGTTTATAATTGAAGCCGGCGCCATTAGCGAAAGAGTAGGAGAGGTAAAAACTTGACATAGTGATGGCCTGTATAGAACTAAACTTAAGGTCGATGTTTTAAAATACTTACAAAACGGAAGGGCTAAATGAGTTTGGAAAAATATGCTTAGGTTGAGCTGTGATG
Organism: Phallusia mammillata; assembly: GCA_003260075.1. NCBI lineage: Eukaryota > Metazoa > Chordata > Ascidiacea > Phlebobranchia > Ascidiidae > Phallusia > Phallusia mammillata. The sequence continues at coordinate 25,601 of QLIY01001684.1, forward strand.
AAGCAACCGAAAATGGCGACCGCCAATAAGGGTTCATGCTTATAGCGAACAATTGTTGGGTGACAAAGCACTGTGATCGAACAGGCAACGTCACAAAAAAAGCTTATTTCACCGGTACTAAACATGTGGTGTAATCATGGAAAACATCCAGAATAAAGTATTGAGGAATGCATTGCAAATGTTTAAGTATTTTACATGATTATGGTATTTAAGGTCTTTTCCGTGGTTGGCCAACAGAGTTGGTCGCTTTACGAACGTGGTAAATGCGTAACACATACTTTACTATAGAAGATTGTCACCAATTTATAAAAAGGGGTTCCTTTTTTTACATTGGGTTGATATTCATCACAAGAAATGCATCACCAAAATAAATATTCAATACCTTGATTCAAATCTGTCCACAGAAATCCTTCGTAGTCGAGCTCATCCTAAACAGCTGGCCAGCACTCAAGTTCCCCCCCCCCTAAAAAGGGGTTCCTTTTTTTACATTGGGTTGATATTCATCACAAGAAGTGCATCACCAAAATAAATATTCAATACCTTTATTCGCATCCTTCCACAGAAATCCTTCGTAGTCGAGCTCATCATAAACAGCTGGCCAGCACTCAAGTGCGTTACTCCCTTCTTCGTGCCTCATCTTAAAGTTGAATGCCGCCAGATGTTAACTTGTCAGCGCGGTGATCTGCACAAACAGGGATGACAATTAGACTTTCTGTTGGTTTATGACGTCACACATTCTATTCATGGATTTCTATGGATTGTCGCGATTGTCATAGTAAACTTGAGCTGTTTTATACTTTTAATTAACTACCTTATGGTGTGTCAAGGTTTTCTAACCTATTTTCGGAACAGTTTTTTAAAGAACATCCTTCATGCAATAAATGTCAAGGAGGGTAGATAAGAAAGTAGATTAAAGTCCCAGCGTATTTAAAGGGAATAGAAACCACTTGTATGTATTTATCGAGCAACGATTATGTTAACTGGATACTTTCTTATTACGAGACTCTCGCGAATATCGGCAAAACGAATCTCAGATCTTACGTTTCGTAGTAAATAGAGAATCTGGAAAAACATAATTTCTTTTTAATTGGGAACAATGCTTTGAGTTTTAGGTACTATTTTATGAAAAGAAGTATGGCATTCTAACTTTTACTTTACAAACAATAAAACTAGTTTTCTGTCAAGATTTCGTGGACCGTAAAAAGCCTTCTCTGCCCGCACACCATAACTGGCCCATGCATGGCACAAGTGAAACAAATATAACATATTAAAAATAACAACACGTCGTACTTTTGTTCAAGGAACCATGGAAACTATTTTATTTGTTGTTGGCAATTGTTCTAAACAGTCTGATTGGTCCTTCCGCATTCCTACAAATAGAAAGTAAACAAAACAAAATTCTAAAACGAACAAGACTTCTGCAAGGGTCACCTTTGCGCAGATAAAAACCTATCGAATAATAGCGACTGACGTAGGTTAAATACCTCCCACCCACTCAACCATTTGTTCAGTTGTGTATCACCTTACTTGTATCCCAGGTGTTTACGGACTCCGAACAACCCCCCCCCCTGCGCAGATAAAAACCTATCGAATAATAGCGACTGACGTAGGTTAAATGACTCCCACCCAATCAACCATTTGTTCAGTTGTGTATCACGTTACTTGTATCCTTGCTGCCCAGGTGTTTACGGACGCCAAACACAAGGATCCGACACATTGTTCAATGACCTACGCGGCTTAACACGGGAGTTTATCTGCACTGTCTCAAAATCTACGCGCCGTTTGGAAGACATACATTATGTGGGTAAATTTATTTGTGTCACCAATAACATTTATAGTAATAAAAGCAAATACTGCCTAATTCGCGATGACAATAATAATTTAGGGGTCATGGTTCGGAAAACCATTCAGTGCGAGCACAGTTTCAAAGGGTTAGGGTTATAGGGTTATCCGACTTAAACGCAAGGTTTGTTCGATTTTAACCTTTCAGAAGTCAAAACAACTGTATCATTTTAGTGGTTATTTGGAAAAACTGTATCCTTTTAGAGGAACAGTGGATCACAACACTAATCACTGCCATGCAGAGAATTTGTGAAACCAATAACTTCAAATAACTAATGGATGACGGTTGCAACAAGAGAATTGTAAACAAATTAACAAACAATATGCTTTGAATGATTTTTTATTAACCCACTAATGGTTAAATACCGTCGTCAATTTCAGATGAGTCCCATAATCGGGAATGAATATGAAACAGCTATAGTGATTATGATAAATGTGAGAAATAAGCTTAGGAATAAATGCGACGTAGGTAGCTGATACAACCTTATATCCACCCAACCATTTTGTTTTTATTGATAGATATCATGTTACTTGTCGCGTGTGTTTACCGAAGACGACCCGCACAGTAACATCGGCCCAACTGATTGTTTAACGACCGTCGTCGCTTTACAGACTCGGAACATGCTTTTGCTATATACAGTCCCTGGCATGTCAATCACCTTATTTTTTAACGTACGCAGATTTTGATTTGGGGTCCCCTTACATTCGCTCGAAACTCGTTTGTTGCGTCACACAAACTGCGCGTGGCCCCCCCCCCCGAGGCGACGATTATTTTTTCCCGACGCTCTTTGCCTGAAACGCAAAAAGTTGTATAGAAAAACTTGTAAAACATAAAGAAAGCTCAAACGTTTTACAATTTGCGGTAGATGCTACCAAAAAACTGTAATTTGAAGTGTCTATGTCAAACCTACATAAAAATTGTTAAAACTCTTTAAGTTTTCGACTCTACTAAACGCAGTCCGATTTCCAAACGCTAGATATATATATTTCAACAAACTGGATTCCTGGCATTTACACTTCTGTTTGTACAGATATTTTGCTCAGATAATTTAAAGGCACTATTGCAGCGGCTAAAAGTTGCTTCCCCCCCCCCCCCCCGACATTTCTACGACTTTTATCTTGGTTTGGGTTGGGTTTGAATATTATCTGGCTTGTACATTTGATATCTATAGTTTCAAAATATACGTGATAAAAATAAAAGAATACATCCACTGGACAAATTGCAACTAACCTCAAAGTGTCAAAAACTGTGCTAACAGACCAAATCAAATAACGCCTGCTGGTCGTTAGGTCTGTTTTAAGTATCAGTTTTAAGTACCCTTGCTTTGTCCAGTCTGCATCTGTGCTTGTTGCATCATTGAGAGGCGACGATTATTTTTTCCCGACGCTCTTTGCCTGAAACGCAAAAAATTGAATAGAAACACTTGTAAAACATAAAGAAAGCTTAAATGTTTTACAATTTGCGGTATATGCTACCAAAAAACTGTAATTGGAAGTGTCTATGTCAAACCTACATACAAATTGTTAAAACTCTTTAAGTTTTCGGCTCTAATAAACGCAATCCGATTTCCAAACGCTAGATATAGGCTATATGAAAGCAAACTGGATTCCTGGCATTTACACTTCTGTTTGCACAGATATTTTGCTCAGATAATTTAAAGACACTACTGCAGCGGCTAAAAGTTGCTTCCTTCCATAATCATGTTCATTTGTGTGAACTAAATTGTAATATATGTTTCAATTAGTAACAATGCATTTGTTTATGTGGGAATAAATATTAATTTAATTTAAACCAGCGGTTCCCAAACTGGGGTCCGCGGTCCTCCAGGGGTTCGTGAGGCCATTTGGGGGAACCGCGAAGCGGTTGAAGTATTTTAGAATCTTATTTTGCATCAGTTTGTGCCACTAAATAAATTTAAATCAAAGTAGAATTGAGAATCAACTGTCTTCATTGCTTAACAATAGCCTTTATTGAATGACAACTAACAAAAATGTAATTGTTCGCGCACAATTGTAGTGCATTTGTCTTGTCTGTGATGTCACAAGCTGTGTTTGGATGACTTTTATGCGCAATTTTGCATAACTAGCTAAAATCGTGAAATCAACAGTCGTTTTTAAGAAATACATATTTAGGCTCAAGGACCGCGAGCCCTCAAAATAATGGCAAAAGGACCGTTCTAAAAAAAATATAAAAAAGAACCGCTGATTTAAACAATTTGCAAATGCGGTGAAGTTCCAAGTATTTGGTGAGTGTCTTACTGCTTTTACTTTTATTTTACTGTTTTCAGTTGTAACCTATTGTATTGCTTATAGCAAACGAATGTACGCATGTTTCCGTGATCCCAATTTCGGATGAATATACTAACCTCCTAGTTTTTGTCGCAATAACATTGAGTTATTATGCAGTTAGTGTTAGCAAAAAACGGTAGTCACAAATTATTGTGTTCAAAAAGATTTCTAACTACGATCTACCCAACCACCCCCCCCCCCAAATCCTGAAATCAACAGTCGTTTTTATGAAAAACATATTTAGGCTCAAGGACCGCGAGCCTTCAAAATAATGGCAAACAGACCGTTCTAAAAAAATATGAAAAAGAACCGCAGATTTAAACAATTTGCAAATGCTGTGAAGTTCTAAGTATTTGGTGAGTTTCTTACTGCTTTCACTTTTATTTTACTGTTTTCAGTTGTAACCTATTCTATTGCTTATAACAACGCATGTACGCATGTTTCCGTGATCCCAATTTCGGATGAATATATTATGCAGTTAGTGTTAGCAAAAAACGGTAGTCACCAATTATTGTGCTCATAAAGATCTGTAACAACGATCTACCCAACCATTTATCTATTGATTTGTATTATGTTACCTCTCGCAGCTTTGTGGTAACGGGCGCGCATTAACACGACCCGACAAAATATTTAACAAATGCAGTTAAAAAAACATGCATAACATCACTAAATATGACTTGCGTTAGAACTTGTACAAAAATACAGTCTTGGCACAAGTCTTGTCTAATAGTGATAAATGCCGCGCGCAACAAGAACATCCACCATACGAACGCCTGTATTGCAGTTTAAACATGTGGGTAAAATTTTATTTTGTTGTGTTGATTGCCCCCCCCCCCTTGGCACAAGTCTTGTCTAATAGTGATAAATGCCGCGCGCAACAAGACCATCCACCATACGAACGCCTGTATTGCAGTTTAAACATGTAGGTAAAATTTTATTTTATTGTGTTGATTATTAGGTTTTGACACACCGGAAGTGCAGTTCAATGGTGTAAGTGTGCTTGTGTTCTTTATAAATACGTAAAGACGGAATATTATTTGCTATTTAAAAAGCTCACCATTGTTGCTCATGAGTGTTGACACTCATAGCTTTACACCACAGAAGATACAAAGACGCCGCAAGCCTGTAGTTGGCATGTCAGGTAATATTGCCTGTGAAAATGAAAGTAGGTAGGTTCAGAGTTGCAAGCGGGCCCGAAATCTGAGCCCGAATCCGGCCCGAACCTGAAAGTATAAGCCCGAAGTCCGGATAAAACTTCCGTTAAGGTTCTCAGAGCAACTTGTGTCACAACATACGAAGTCAGCAAACTTGTCAGCGTGGTG